>BOPN01000483.1:275422-277922 GCA_017312705.2 Penaeus japonicus
TGACACCAGTCAATGAAAATCTCTCGGTTATCATTGCATCAACAACATATTTCCAAGAGGGGAAATAGACTCCCTTAGTGGTGCCTACCCTTGACACATTCCTCCCTGGCACTGTGTGTGACCTTGTATTCCATCCCTGACCCACCCTTGCTCATATGCCAAAAGGCATCATCCTAGAACATTTGTTCACATTCACATTCATCATCCATGTTGGTCAGTCTCAGTCTCAGTCTCAGTCTCAGTCTCAGTCTCAGTCTCAGTCTCAGTCTCAGTCTCAGTCTCAGTCTCAGTCTCAGTCTCAGTCTCAGTCTCAGTCTCAGTCTCAGTCTCAGTCTCAGTCTCAGTCTCAGTCTCAGTCTCAGTCTCAGTCTCAGTCTCAGTCTCAGTCTCAGTCTCAGTCTCAGTCTCAGTCTCAGTCTCAGTCTCAGTCTCAGTCTCAGTCTCAGTCTCAGTCTCAGTCTCAGTCTCAGTCTCAGTCTCAGTCTCAGTCTCAAAACAAACTAACACACTTACACATCAAAGTGACACTCAATTCATGGCAGCCCCATCCTATCCATCGTTCCTAAAAGCGTCACCATCGGCCCTATTTCACCGCATTGCTCCCACCCATTGCCAATTCCCAGCAAATCCCCGCCACCTGAGCCCATTGCTAGCTTGGAGGCCAAAGATGGACATGACAGACCTAAATCTAATAACACTAAGTCCAATGCAACAAAAGTCTGCAGTGGTAAGCCCCTGTAATCAATGCAGATATATATAAATTCAAATTAGTGCCTGCTCTCATGCCCTAATCACTCATAATCATAATCACTCCTAAGCTAATTCGCACCTGGTAATTCACTCCCCAAACTGGAAACGCAGGGTAAATCACAGGACGAAATCACTGTCACCGCCATCAAACGCCGAGACCGTAACGAAAATACAAGATCATTTGCAATCCTCATTCCATCAACTTCCCAAACCACCATCAAAAAGCATCCCCACAAGTGTATATTTTCTCCCCTTGAAACACAAATACACATCTCCATAATCCTAAATCCATCCATAATATGGCAGCACCATGAGCCACCACACAGACCCAGGGATCCAATGGTTTCTCCCCTAATGGTACTAAGAGACAGGTTTGTAGCTCATGTATTGATTAACAAGCTTGACAGCCAACTCGGATGCACCATTCTGCTTGGCCCTTCTAAGGTGATCAGCTGAGAGGCCTTTCAAGTGGAGAGGGAGGAAGAAACAGCCATCAAAACAAATGTGATAAATGAGGTGGCAAAGAAGGGGGGGGGGGCAGAGGGGGAGAGAGGAAGGGAGGGGAAGAGAGGGATAGAGAAGGGGAGGGGGAAGAGGGGAGGAGAAGAGGGGAGGGAAGGGGGGAGGGGAATCCAGTGGGATTGGGGGAAAGGGGAGGAAAAGAGAGAGAGAGAGAGAGAGAGAGAGAGAGAGAGAGAGAGAGAGAGAGAGAGAGAGAGAGAGAGAGAGAGAGAGAGAGAGAGAGAGAGAGAGAGGCAAGACTTATATTATCAGACAGGGGAGGTGAACCAAAACTGTGAAGGGTGTACCACAAAATAAGAGATAAATAGACAAGTGAAAGGTAAAGGAGTGTGACAAATGAAATGACAATCACGGTTGAGATCAGAACCCCCCCAAAATAAAACAAAATAAACAAGAAACAACCACTCAGACACACAGACACAAACACACACCACTCATGAGAACCAGACATGGTGAAAACTCAGCCTTAAAGGTACCAAGAGAAGCCCATGAGAAGAGAGAGATATAGAGAGAGACACACACACGGCGTATCAGAATACACCCCACGAGGGTTCCCAGAGGACCTGCCGAGTCCTGCAACAAGGGCAAAGGAGCCTCCCCTACTCACCTAATCTTAGCTCGCCGAAGTTCCCGCAGCCGATCTTCTTCCCGACTCTGAAGTTGGGTCCCACGAAGAGCTCCAGCGAGTTGGAGGAAGAGGAAGTCCTCGAGCCCGGCTGCATGGTGCCTCCCGTCCTGTTGGCGGTGCTGGCACGGGAGACCCTCCTCGAGGCCGGGTCCTGGTCCTCCTTGCCTCCTCCTGCTCCTCCTCCGCCTCCGCCGCCGCCGCCTCGCTCACGTCGGTCTCCCTTCTGCATCCTTCCGCCCCCTCTCTCCTCCTCCTCGCCTCTCCCTCAGCCCTGCTCAGCCCACCACCTCCAGGAGCCACAGCGCTCCACTGTAACCACCATGTAAGCTCCCCTCCACCCTCCTCCCTCCGCCAGCCGCCGCCGCCGCCGCCGCCGCCGCCGCCGCCGCAGCTCCGAGCTCTCTTACGAACCCACACCGCCTCCACCACCACTCACTCACTTCATCTCCCCTTTCTCCATGCTACCCCTCACATAGCCACGCCTTTCTCATCTTTAACGGGGATTGCACACCACTGAACTTCACTCTAATGCACTTTCGGGGCGCCTCGGGGAACACTGAACTCTGCGTTTCTCTCGGTTTGCTTCCGACGTACAAGGCA
>BOPN01000483.1:285422-290422 GCA_017312705.2 Penaeus japonicus
GGTCACGTCTCACTTGTTCGTCGTGAATATTACTTGGGGAATACAAGAAGATCCTCATTAGTATTTGTTCACTTTTTTAAAAACTAAATAAAAACAAAAAAAACATGAAGCACAAAACGAGAAATACGAACATATATTCATTTAGTTTCTCCATCAAAGGTGAAAATAAGATTACCCGTACAGTGAACTCTGGATGGTAAACACTCGGAGAGAGAGAAATCGTCGAGTGAACCGGATAGAATTCACGAACCCCTTTGAGTGGGCATGTTGGCGGGCGACCATGTGACGTAGGGGTCATGTAGCCCGTTTCCGGTCTCCATTAGGTCATTAGGGTTTCGACATCAGGTCAAGACACGAAGAAGATGCCCACTGAACATATGCTTATGCCGTTTCGGAAACTTGTGGATGGATATCTGGGGCATACCGGTTATGTGTGTGTGTATTCATGCTGTGTCGGGACATCTGGAAGAAGATACGAGCGTAGTATGATTTCCATTTATTAATAAATATGTTCGTTGTTATATTATTGCTAGGTGTGAGACGAAATTTCCTTTTTTTGCTAAGAAGATTTGAATGGAAGAGAATAATTCAGATGATGAATATATACACACGAATGAGTTGGATACTTTCGAACATTCAACATAACGGGAAGTGTATTATCTTGTTTAATTAGGGTTACAAATACTTACTAATTAAAGGATAACAAAATGTTTGGACATTAAAAATAAATTGATATTGTATTGTATATTTACGATTCGACTGTTAATCCCCTATTATTCCTACTACTACTACTACTACTATTACTATTCTTACAACCGAATTCTTATTTCTCAACAGGAACAACAATATTTCTATGATTGTTACTCACATAACTATTATAATTGCCACGATTGCTATCATCAAAACTAGTGCAACAACTACTAACATACTGCTACTGTCATTATATTCCCTACCACACCAATAACTACTATTACGCCCTCTGTTTCTGCAACTCTTGCTTTTATTTCTACTACTTACTCCTACTTTCTACTTCTACTACTACTATTATTATTACTACTACGACCAATACTACGATTATTACTACTACCTCCACGGCTATTACTGCTGCTACTTCTATTACTACCAATACTACTACTTTTACTACTACCATTACTATTACTTCTACTACTAGGGCTAATACTACTATTACTACTACTACTTCTACTACTGCTATTACTACTACTTCTACTACTACCATTACCACTACTTCTACTACTACTCCTACTACAAATAATATTACGACTACTACTACTATCACCACAAATACTACTACTACTATTACCACAACTACAACTACTATTACTAATGCTACTACTACTACAACTATAAAACTAAAATATATGAACTTATAACAGACAACAGGAGAGGAAAAAAATCCCTCCAGCGAGTAATGAGTAACACTGAAGAAGCTTGATCTACTCTTATTTATTTATCCATTCATTTATTTATGATATCTATTATTCATTCATTTACTCTTTACATTGAGAAGTCAAGGAAGAAAAGACAAGAAAGAAGGACGTTATGAGACTTCATGGAAAGGTAAAAAAAATGAATGCATACGACGGTCAGGAAAGACATATGAAAAGGTCAGGTGAAGACACATGGACGGATAACAGATATATTTATTGTCATTATCAATACAATTATCATTACTGATATCATTATCACTAATATAGTTGTTATAGTCACTATTCTCATTATAATGACTTACTGAGAAAGGTCGAGGGGAAGACACAGGATGACCAGGTGAAGATATAGCAAGGTCAGGCGAAAACACGCAGCAAGGTCAGGTGAAGACACATATAAAGGTCAGGTGAAAACACATAGCAAGGTCAGGCGAAAACACAAAGCAAGGTCAGGCGAAAACACGCAGCAAGGTCAGGTGAAGACAGAAATAAAGGTCAGGTGAAAACACATAGCAAGGTCAGGCGAAAACACAAAAAAGGTCAGGCGAAAACACAAAGCAAGGTCAGGTGAAGACACATAGAAAGGTCAAGGAAAAGCAAACGGAGAAAGGTCGAGGGAAAGTCGCATAGGAAAATCAAGTGAAGACACATGGCAAGGTCAGGCGATAGCACATAGCAAGGTCAGATGAAGACACATCGATAAGTCAATGAAAGACATACTGAGAAAGGTCGAGAGGAAGACACATAAAGATTAGGTGAAGACACGGCAAGGTCAGGTGAAGACACGTAGACATATTAAAGAAAGACAACAAATTCAATCGAATGCACATAGAAAGAAAGGTCAGTTGAAGACACATACAAAGGTCAATGACCGGAACGGCAAGGAATGGCCAGAACTGAATCTATGAAAAGGTCAGGGACGTGATATACAAAGGATAGCCAAAGGAATGTGTGTTAAGGTCAAGAAAGCAATGCAGGGTAAGGCCAAAGAGAGGAAAGTTTTTTGAAAAAAAGTTTTTGAAAAAAAAAAAATACAACAAGAATGCATATGAAGATCAGAGAAAGGTCATGTATATAAAGACTAGACCAAAGGGTCATTACCAATACATACAAAGGTCAAGAAAAGCAACATATAAAACAGTAACATGATAGTAAGGTCAGGAAAAAAACACACCAAAGGGGGAAGAAAATCAGGAGCAGATACGCGAGGAAAGGTCAAGACATAAGAATAGGTCAGGGAATGAAGGGACGGAACACTTAATTAAACAATATTTTGAAAAGGAAAAGGAGGACCTTTGTGTGCGATATCTGACCTTTCGCAACAAAAGGTCAAGGAAAATAATCAATATACATATCATAAGTTTACATAGGACTTAGGTAATTGATAACAACTATTAATGTAAGGTCAAGTGAATATGAAGTGACAAAGAAATGCGTTAATATCTAAGTAGGTCTTAATGTCAAAGTAGATTTTGCATTATTGAAAAAAGAGAGAGAGAGGGGGGAGGGAGAGGGCGAAAGAAAGAGAGAGAGAGAGAGAGAGAGAGAGAGAGAGAGAGAGAGAGAGAGAGAGAGAGAGAGAGAGAGAGAGAGAGAGAGAGAGAGAGAAAGAGAGAGAGAGAGAGAGAGAGAGAGAAAGAGAGAGAGAGAAAGATAACTGAAGAGATGTGTGCCAACGTCAGAACAAGTAACAGGAAAGAAACCAAACAAAACTATATTTCAGGAAGAGAGAAAAAAACTCTTGAATAACAAAATGCTATAGATTTCGATCTCCGAAATAAATGGGTACAAACGTCATCTTATTTCACGTATTTCACGTTTAGAATGACGCAATAAGATGTGAAAAAATAGGATGGCAAACAAAATAAAGATGATGTCACAGAATGGTGAATGGTCAGGCTTATAATTATAAATAATAATATAAATGGTAGTAATAATAATGGCGATGATGGTTATGATAATGATAGTAATTGATATAATGATAGTGATATCAATATTGATGATAATAATAATAATGACCATAGTGACTATAACAAATATATTAGTGATAATGATATCAGTAATGATAATCGTATTAATAATGACAATAAATATATCTATTATCATTAATGCTGCTTCTGCTAATACTAATGATAACTATAATGTTGATAATATCAACAATAATGATAAAAAATGAAATAGAATTATATATATATATATATATATATATATATGTATATATATATATATATATATATATATATATATATATATATATATATATGAAATCATAACAAAACCAACTACAACAAAACTGATTATACCAATAACAACGATAATGGTAATAATAATTAAATAACTTTCGCCTATCATTCACACCCAATACATTCGCTACTGATCGTGCTACACCGAAATACAGTTAGATACAAAAAAATCAATGCAACAAATAATAGCCATAACACGTGAGCATCGATATGCGCGCTCTCCGAAGCCGTGAAATTATTTATTCATATATTTTATAATCCAATTTTGGGTTTAAGCTTTGATGATATTTTTTTCTGATTCTTTTAATGTATTTTTCATTTCTTCGAATTATATGTAAAGGTCTGTGTGTTTGTGTTTGTTTGTTTTGTTTTTTTCTCTGGGAATTTTGGAATCGTTGCATTATTATCTCGGAATTAAATATAATGTTTTCCTCATTTTCATGCGACTATTACCACCATCTTTAAAAAGTCATAATGATATTAATAACAATAATGATGAAAATAATAATGACAATGACAATAATAACCTACTTTCTAGCCAAGCAATAACAATCTGCCACGAAAATGCGTCGCTAAAAAGATCAGACAAGCAGTTCCATCGCCCTTTTAGATCCTCGCCTTCTAATAATGTGCGTTCTGAATGCGTTCTGAATCACATTTGCACAGCAGCTCATGGCGAAGCAATAACACAGGTCTGGGACAACCTAAAGATAGATCCCCGTTCCTTTATTATTCTTGTGTTCTGTCCTTTCTCTCTTCTTTGTTGTTTTGGTCTGTCCATTTGACGGTTGTGGGTGAATCTTCTTTATGAAATAGATTTAGGATGTTCTTGATATCTTATGGATAAAGATCTAAGGGAATGGGTAGATTCTTTGAAAGAAAATCTTCATGTAAGGAGAGCGTTCGCGTAAGTCACGTAAGTATCCAGTGATCCGCGGATCCATGCATGTAGATCTGCGTCTATGGTTTTTTTTTGCTTTTGTTTCTTTGTATTATTTACGACATTATAGATGGAGATTTAATGATTATTTTCTGCATACTTTTGAAGCTAGAGAACAATGGCAAAAGAAAAAATAGCAATGAATTCTTATTGATTTGGACTGCGGAAGTAAAGGGCAAAATTCGATGAGTTTGCATATTTTCGTTCATTTGTAACAACTGAACCTTTTATTTTGGCCAAAGATATCAAGGTTGATAATTTCCTGTGTTACTATCGATTTAAAGTTATGACTATTAACACCATGATATAACAAGTAAATGTAAATATCACACAGTAATTCCAAATCATACGATATAGACATCAATGAAACTG
>BOPN01000483.1:322922-340422 GCA_017312705.2 Penaeus japonicus
TGATCTAGATTCAGTCAAAGTATCTACAGGAAATTTATCGTTGTAGATATAGACTTTGTCATATACATGCTTGCATGCACAGATGTATACACAGACATGAAAACATTCACTCAAGTATCCAGTCAGATTTTCACTTACATTCGCATGAATTATACACACACTGACTCACCATGTCCCCCCCCCTACCACACACACACTCTTCAAAAACCACTACACTATGCTAGTTATCTCGCACACAAACAACATACTCATTAAACACGTGCTACAGATTCACTATATACTCACACTTATTACACACATTAAATGCATACTAAGATACTTGCACATACTTACAAATATGCATGCACTCACATGCTTGCACACTCATACATACACAATTTTCATGCACATGCAAAATGCACATGCCCATGAACTCACAAAGGGTCACACATCAAAATGTCTATTACACATCAAATCTCCCAGGCTGGGGACGTGGTCTCCGCCGAGCCGTTGGAGAGTGGTACCGAAGTTGGGAACCCAAACGGCTGGCCTTGGAGGTGACCAGACACTTCAGTGCCCATGGGTGGTCCGCTTACCCGTGGCCGTGGTCAGGCTTGCTCATCTGAAGCTGAAGGAGATGCCCCTAGGTAGGTCTGGCTGGAGAGGAGGCTTTCATTTGCAAGAGAAAGGCTTTTAAGTGTATGCTATGTGGATAAGTGTTGTGTGATAGCTCTCCTGATGGATAGTTTGATTGAGGCTTTTGAAATATTTATGTAAAATAGATATACAAAAAATACCATATTTAGAATTTATTTAAATACAGTGAGAACTATTTTAATGCTAAATACCTATCATAGCTCTTAGTGACACGATATGAGCTTGAATAAAACATGAAAAAAGTATAACCCTTTCTTGGAGTTTTGATAAGATTTTGCATTATAATTGATCTGATTTCAGGAAAACTTTGTATGCTAATCCCTTTGACATATTGTTAAACAGGGAGCCAAGTAGTTCTGCACTATGTTTTTATGGGACTGGACAAGACCGTTCAAGAATACACGGGGAAGGACAACACCAGTGAACTCTTGGAACTCATGCAGGTGCTAGATAAGGATGGGCACCCGAAGGTATGTTGTGATTGTGTTTTATGATGCCTGCTTTTTTATTCTGGTTGATAGAGGAACTCTCTCTGATTTTACACTGTTTTTTTACCCTTTTTTCCGTGAAACGATGATGAAAATTCTTTGGGTTTGAAATGTATATCATTAATGGAAAAAGGAAAAGTATTATCACAAGTATTTGTCAAGAGATTAAAGGTGTTAAAACAAATAATTAGTTGCTTTCATTGCTTCCTGGTTTTAAGCCCTGTAGTAAGACAGATTCTTTGTATATGCTTTGTTAATTTTGCATATTTCATGAAACAAAAGATTTTGAAATTATGAAGTGATTGATACTATTATCCAATATTATAGGATAAGGAACAACAGTGGGATGTAGATCAAGTGATCAACAAGGTGAACAAGCTGCATGAAGTGTACAATGAAGTGACACTTGATGATGTACCTTCACAGAGCCTTAAATCTCCTGAGGTAAGTTCTCCTTGGAATTACTCGCCATAATGATACATTCCTTGCTTGCTGAATGGTAAGAATTTTGTTTTCATAGGCTTGTTTTGCTTTTGACTTGTTATTCGCATATAAGATCTTTGGCAGGGTAACTTTCTAGGTCAGCCATTCATTAATAAGTATGATTTGCAGGTCTGGTCTCACATGCTGGACAAACTGGATGGAGAGTCGGCCGTGGCCAGTGTGAACCGCATGGCCAAGGCGGGTCTGCTGAGCCAGAATGCAGACAATGCCAATGTCCTTCCCAATAAGTTGGCCGACCGCCTGACTCACTCAGATGTTGCTTCAAGTCCTGTGACTCCATCTGTTGCTCTCATGGCTCTCCATGCTTATGAACACCCATCCAGGTAGGTTTGTTTTCTCTCTCTCTCTCTTTCTCTCTCTCTAGTCAAAGATATGTGGTCTTTGTTAGATTTTAGGATTGACATTTGAATAGATTGTGCTACTATATGTGTTTTTTTTTATTGTTATGTGTGTTTTGAATACTTCATTGTGACTCATTGTGAAATTCCTTTTGTCAGATTCTCAAGCGAGGCCTGTGGCAAAGTGTACGAGAAGAAGTCCTGCAAGTCCCCGAGAGCCCCTACGAAAGCCCCCCTCAAGAAGTCGACCAAAGTTAACCAGGGCATTGTTGATGCTCTCCACAAACTCATTGCTGGAAGTTCTAAGGTTAGTAGTGTACGCAATCTTTCAAGTCTTCCCTAAAGATTATTGCGATGGTGTTCTCTGGCATTATTATATATTAGATTCAAGTGAAGATATTCAGCATTAAGCCAGGTGGTGATTGTAATAATTTCAAGTCTCATTAAGCAGATTTTGATCTGTAGACTCCAAAAGTACAACTTATTTTTGTGTGCCGACTGAATTATAGCAGATAGAAATGATTGTTTAGTACATATCTGTGTCTGATCGTAAGATAGTACATCCTTTAGGGGCTAATGTATGATATCATGAGTATGTATTATTCTATTTATATGTGAAGTCAAGAGTATGTATAATCTATTGCTATAAGAAGTCAGGAATATTTATTCTTTGACTCATTTCAGAATATTGAAAAGACAGCAAAGAAGATAGCAATTGTTGTTGATGTTCGAGGTTACATGAGCACGAGCCATGTGTGGACAGGTAACCCAGAAGGCAAAGGGGAGGTAAGTTGCTGCCATTTATATTTATGTTCTCAGATCTTAGGTATGTTTATATATCCGCTTTCTTATTTTTCATACTTTTAGTAGGAAAGTAACTAATGCCCCCCCCCCCCCATTAGAGTTTGTGTTTATGCTGTTTATTAGTAGGGAAGTGTTCTAAATTTCAAGTCCTAAACTAACATTGTGTATTTGTGTGCTATGAAAAATGATGGTTTTAGACATTTGGAACATCAGTCAGCACTATTTTATTATTTATTTCTTGGGTTCTCTTAACAACTTACCAAAAAAAGACAGATTTTGTTACCACTTTGTAATATATGTAGAATTGAATGTAATGTTACATTGCATAAAAAATGATGCCATTAAAGTGAGTTATGACAGAAGTGTTATTCATTTGTTATTCAAAGTATAGTTGTGTTGGTTAATTTTCTTGTCTCATTATTTCCTTCTTTCTCTTAGGTATGTTTATAATTAGAACAGTATGTAGATCACAGTTGTTTTGAATATATTTTAACGTTTTATACTCCCACAGGTGACAGGACACGAAGGAGCAGCCGTGATCGTGCTGACCCTCACATCCGGCGGAACTTGCCCGGTGGCGAACACCCTTGCCTTCTCTGGTACAGGAGTAACTGAAGTGCCCGTTAACGAGGGAATAACCCTAATGCAGCTGGTGGAGAAGTTCAAGGAGGTGCGAGCTCATTCGCTTCTTTAGATAGAGGTGTTTACAGCTTGGTACATGGTATTAGGAAAGATAGAATGGCATTCGATAAGAAGAGGTATTCTCCTTTGCAGACGGTGATAGGCGAGGTCAGTGTGGATGCTGCTCTGAATTGGGCCCAGGAGAAAAACATGGAGACAGTTGTGGTCATCACCCACAAGCTCGACCAGCAAGCCATTACTGCTGCTGCCCAGTCCCTCAAGCAGATCAATGAGAAGAACAACACACAAATGAGGTATGTTGGAATATTTTTATTTTTTGTCTCTTTTTAATGTTGGTTGGAAAATGATAGTGATGGAAACAGTCTCACTCTTTCTGTGTTCATGATATTCATGACTTGTGTTAAAGCTTACTTATTTTCAGGTTGTTATAAGAAAAATATTCATTCACTCAGTAATAGTATTTCTGTTAAATTCAAACGAGATCTGTAGAAAGCCTCATGAACTGTATATACATTGACAACACTGTCCAAAGAAATTGTATGCATCATATTTGAAGATAATTTCATCATTCCAGTATTAGATTCAGGTAGCTGTAAGCCAGTTAATTACCTTGATTAACTAGCTTGCCACATCTTATCGCAGACTGGTGTTGTGCGGACTGGGGACAAAGCACCTGCACACTCAGCGAACAGAGAACTTCCTCCTTGTGCTTGGCTTCGATCAGCGAACACCCAGCATCATCAGAGCCTACCACGAGAGGCTCTTTTAAGATGGGGACAAAGTTAGCCTTCATTTTTTTTTATCAAAGGAGAGAGTTGCTATGACCAGCAGTGGGAGGAGATCTGAACCACAGTTGTTCCTTGCAGATCGACCTCAGCTCTAAGGCATGGGATTATGACTAGCAATGTTTGTACTACTATAGGCCGTCGTATGTGAGGTTGTTGGGCGATCAAAACATTCATGACATTGTCTTCCCAGCAGACCGTAACAAGAGGACGAGGCCTCGTTCTTGAAGATTGTGATCAGGTTTTCCGATCTGAGATTCCGGAGATCTTGTTGCGCCTTTGAATCCAAGTTTCTCTAGCCTAAGGGGTTCAGTGCAGTACTTGAAAAGCAAATCATTTTCAAGTGGGATTAACTGCATGGTCCTTATGACAAACGATAGCACAGACTGAGCTAGATTTTTGGTGCCTTCACAAAATTTTCCAGATATTTAGTGCACGGTCATTTTGTAGAAGCATTTTCTCATAAGAAGAATTGAATAGGACACTGTTTTGAAAGATCTGAAAGTATTTTGCGACCAACACATTTGTCTATGAAATATACCTTAATATACCTGATATGTGCGGGTTGAACTTCATGTCCTGAACTCTTGAGGGTAGCTGATATTGGTCTAGAAACTTTTTGAAATAAAGATTAGCTTTAATGATGCTATATAGCTTTGTACCATTGAGTCTGTTAGGTACAAGGGCTCATTCTGCCATTTTAGAATATTTAAAATTTAGAAGGTGATATTTTTGAGTAATTAGTGCTGGTAATATCCATCCACATATATAGGCAGATGTAAGGATTTATGACTGCCATTTGTGTAAGTGTAGAGTTCTATTCCAGAGGTATTTTGGAGAAAAGTGTACGTTGAAACTTGTACAAAATTCCAGTACATGTTAAGTGTATTTTGAAGGAGAAACTGATCTATTTCCGGATCTAATTGTTTATAGTTTTCTTCATTTCTACAAGCCTCTTCTGTAGTTCTTTCAGGACCCAATCTTATAAAAGTGGAAAGATGTTTAGAAATGTATGCTGTTAAGCCAAATTGACAGCGGGAAAACTCTATTAAAAGATTAACCTATAAGAGGTATTTCACCACAGTTTATCGTGTATAACACAGATGCTTCACATGTAACTCTAAAAATAGATATTTTATTATAGGTTTATTATAGAAAGCCTAGATTTACTGAAGAATAGAGGAATAACAATTCATTATTGATATTGTTACAAAGATTTGCTTTTTTTTTCCATAAATACATAGAGAAACAAGTTTTACCTTTTCTTACGTCAATCAAACCACGATAGATTTTTCTTATCTTACAAACCAAGCAAGTTGCTAGGCTAGGAACTACATAAGACTAGAAACTTTTAAAGATTAGATCTGTTTCCATGCCACTATGTTAGGCTGACTTTTGTAAGGGAAGACATTAGTAACATACTTATAATGTGTGGCTCACTAGTACTACAAATGACAGGTCTAAGATGTCAAATGAAGTTAACGAAGTTGTGGATATTTGATCACAGTTTGAGAAGTTTTAATTGTTTCTGGGTGTAGGAAACTAGAGACTTCAAGTCTTAAGAGCAGTAGAGAGCACTGAACTTTTCTTGTGATGGGTGAAAATGCTCCCTTTGAGTTTTAAGTGTAGGATCCCTGGTGCAGCTCTGAAGAAGGTAGTGTGAAATATGTAAGAATTCAAAGGGAAGAATGAAAAGATTCTAGTGCTAATGGAATTTATGGATAACAAATGCTGGAGTAACTGCCAGTGTTCTTTGAGATGATCTGAGAAGCATGCATATATATATATATATATATATATATATATGTATGTATGTATGTATGTATGTATTCTCATTAGGCCTAGATATGTTGATTTCTTGCCAACGTCATCATTCTTATATGATTACCGTTCTTTATTGAATTGAAAGACACAGAAAAACAGTGACGTGGTGAGACTACCAGGGATAGAAGATGGCAGCCGACACCTCAAGCTCTTTGTCGGAGCTGAAGCAGTTGCTGGTGACCGGCACAAATAACGCAGCTTGGAGTGGAAGTGAGTGTTGTCTTGCATGAGCATTTGAGATTTTAGAAGATATGCTGTAAAGATGCATATTTTTTTATTTATTTATTTTTATTTTTATTTTTTTATTTTTTTTAGAAGAGGTAGTTTCTTTGTTCCAAAGTATTGCCTATTACTTGAGTACCCTCTATTTGCATCAAGGTATACACCATTCACTGGTTATCTTCATTCTCCTTACGCTTCCTCAGACCACCTAGTAAGACACTTAGTGGACTGGTACCAGCGCAATGAGCGAGAGAACCGCAACAACCCAGCACTGACTGATGCCTTACCTGATGACGAATCTGCGAGAATCCGAACCTGCAACCCTTGCGACAGCTTGATCTACTCCACAGCCGTCATCCCCAAGCTGGTGAGCGAAGGGAAGGCGGACATCATCATCGACACGCTGCGAAGTTACAGCCAGCTGCCTTATGTGGACAAGGAGGCACTGGTATGTTGATCAAGTTCGGTATTGCACTCTGAGCAAGGTTTGGCTATTGTAGGCTTTTGACAGCTTGAAGAACCTTGATAGTGGAATTACTTAAGTATTGTAGCTTAAATGATCCATAGGGGAAGCTTCAAGGAGTGATGTGATATTTCAGCTTCTGAATAAAGAGATATTTCTCATGATTAAAGTTCTGTACATGCTTTCAATTTATGTATGGCTCCAGTCAAGGAAATGAAGCATCAGATATTAGTAATTGCATTCAAACAAAGGGAGGCTATACTTACACATACTTTTCACCTTGTCATAAACAGGTGATGTGCCTTGCTGTGGCCTCCAAGCAAGCTGAACACAAGAAACTGGTGACGGACGCCCACTCAGCCGTGCGAGAACTCTGCACCAGCACCCACCTCTTCTTCCTCTTCATCCAGATATCTAAGATGATATCAAAGAAGTCTGGACATTCTGGTAAGATATCTGGTATACTTTTACATTGATCTAGATTCAGTCAAAGTATCTACAGGAAATTTATTGTTGTAGATATAGACTTTGTCATATACTTGCATGCATGCACAGATGTATACACAGACATGAAAACATTCACTCAAGTATCCAGTCAAACTTGCACTTACATTCGCATGAATTATGCACACACTGACTCACCATGTCCCCCCCCTACCACACACACACACACTCTTCAAAAACCACTACACTATGCTAGTTATCTCGCACACAAACAACATACTCATTAAACACGTGCTACAGATTCACTATATACTCACACTTATTACACACTCATTAAATGCATACTAAGATACTTGCACATACTTACAAATACGCATGCACTCACATGCTTGCACACTCATACATACATAATTTTCATGCACATGCAAAATGCACATGCCCATGAACTCACAAAGAGTCACACATCAAAATGTCTATTACACATCAAATCTCCCAGGCTGGGGACGTGGTCTCCGCCGAGCCGTTGGAGAGTGGTACCGAAGTTGGGAACCCAAACGGCTGGCCTTGGAGGTGACCAGACACTTCAGTGCCCATGGGTGGACGCACCGTGACGTGGTCAGGCTTGCTCATCTGAAGCTGAAGGAGATGCCCCTAGGTAGGTCTGGCTGGAGAGGAGGGTTTCATTTGCAAGAGAAAAGCTTTTAAGTGTATTCTATGGGGATAAGTGTTGTGTGATAGCTCTCCTGATGGATAGTTTGATTGAGGCTTTTGAAATATTTATGTAAAATAGATATACAAAAAATACCATATTTAGAATTTATTTAAATACAGTGAGAACTATTTTAATGCTAAATACCTATCATAGCTCTTATTGACATGATACGAGCTTGAATAAAACATGAAGAAAATATAACCCTTTCTTGGAGTTTTGATAAGATTTTGCATTATAATTGATCTGATTTCAGGAAAACTTTGTATGCTAATCCCATTGACATATTGTTAAACAGGGAGCCAAGTAGTTCTGCACTATGTTTTTATGGGACTGGACAAGACCGTTCAAGAATACACGGGGAAGGACAACACCAGTGAACTCTTGGAACTCATGCAGGTGCTAGATAAGGATGGGCACCCGAAGGTATGTTGTGATTATGTTTTATGATGCCTGCTTTTTTATTCTGGTTGATAGAGGAACTCTCTCTGATTTTACGCTGTTTTTTTACCCTTTTTTCCGTGAAGCGATGATAAAAATGCTTTGGGTTTGAAATGTATATCATTAATGGAAAAAGGAAAAGTATTATCACAAGTATTTGTCAAGAGATTAAAGGTGTTAAAACAAATAATTAGTTGCTTCAGTGCTTCCTGGTTTTAAGCCCTGTAGTAAGACAGATTCTTTGTATATGCTTCGTTAATTTTGCATATTTCATGAAACAAAAGATTTTGAAATTATGAAGTGATTGATACTATTATCCAATATTATAGGATAAGGAACAACAGTGGGATGTAGATCAAGTGATCAACAAGGTGAACAAGCTGCATGAAGTGTACAATGAAGTGACACTTGATGATGTACCTTCACAGAGCCTTAAATCTCCTGAGGTAAGTTCTCCTTGGAATTACTCGCCATGATGATACATTCCTTGCTTGCTGAATGGTAAGAATTTTGTTTTCATAGGCTTGTTTTGCTTTTGACTTGTTATTCGCATATAAGATCTTTGGCAGGGTAACTTTCTAGGTCAGCCATTCATTAATAAGTATGATTTGCAGGTCTGGTCTCACATGCTGGACAAACTGGATGGAGAGTCGGCCGTGGCCAGTGTGAACCGCATGGCCAAGGCGGGTCTGCTGAGCCAGAATGCAGACAATGCCAATGTCCTTCCCAATAAGTTGGCCGACCGCCTGACTCACTCAGACGTTGCTTCAAGTCCTGTGACTCCATCTGTTGCTCTCATGGCTCTCCATGCTTATGAACACCCATCCAGGTAGGTTTGTTTTCTCTCTCTCTCTCTCTCTTTCTCTCTCTCTAGTCAAAGATATGTGGTCTTTGTTAGATTTTAGGATTGACATTTGAATAGATTGTGCTACTATGTGTGTTTTTTTTTATTGTTATGTGTGTTTTGAATACTTCATTGTGACTCATTGTGAAATTCCTTTTGTCAGATTCTCAAGCGAGGCCTGTGGCAAAGTGTACGAGAAGAAGTCCTGCAAGTCCCCAAGAGCCCCTACGAAAGCCCCCCTCAAGAAGTCGACCAAAGTTAACCAGGGCATTGTTGATGCTCTCCACAAACTCATTGCTGGAAGTTCTAAGGTTAGTAGTATACTCAATCTTTTAAGTCTTTTCCCTAATGATTATCACGATGGTGTTCTCTGGCATTGATATATATTAAATTCAAGTGAAGATATTCAGCATTAAGCCAGGTGGTGATTGTAATAATTTCAAGTCTCATGAAGCAGATTTTGATCTGTAGACTCCAAAAGTACAACTTTTTTTTGTGTGCCGACTGAATTATAGCAGATAGAAATGATTGTTTAGTACATATCTGTGTCTGATCGTAAGATAGTACATCCTTTAGGGGCTAATGTATGATATCATGAGTATGTATTATTCTATTTATATGTGAAGTCAAGAGTATGTATAATCTATTGTTATAGGAAGTCAGGAATATTTATTCTTTGACTCATTTCAGAATATTGAAAAGACAGCAAAGAAGATAGCAATTGTTGTTGATGTTCGGGGTTACATGAGCACGAGCCATGTGTGGACAGGTAACCCAGAAGGCAAAGGGGAGGTAAGTTGCTGCCATTTATATTTATGTTCTCAGATCTTAGGTATGTTTATATATCCGCTTTCTTATTTTTCATACTTTTAGTAGGAAAGTAACTAATGCCCCCCCCCCCCCCCCATTAGAGTTTGTGTTTATGCTGTTTATTAGTAGGGAAGTGTTCTAAATTTCAAGTCCTAAACTAACATTGTGTATTTGTGTGCAATGAAAAATGATGGTTTTAGACATTTTGTAACAGTCAGCACTATTTTATTATTTATTTCTTGGGTTTTCCTACCAACTTACCAAAAAAAGACAGATTTTGTTACCACTTTGTAATATATGTAGAACTGAATGTAATGGTACATTGCATAAAAAAATGATACCATTAAAGTGATTTATGACAGAAGTGTTATTCATTGTTATTCAAAGTATAGTTGTGTTGGTTAATTTTCTTGTCTCATTATTTCCTTCTTTCTCTTAGGTATGTTTATAATTAGAACAGTATGTGGATCACAGTTGTTTTAAATATATTTTAACGTTTTATACTCCCACAGGTGACAGGACACGAAGGAGCAGCCGTGATCGTGCTGACCCTCACATCCGGCGGAACTTGCCCGGTGGCGAACACCCTTGCCTTCTCTGGTACAGGAGTAACTGAAGTGCCCGTTAACGAGGGAATAACCCTAATGCAGCTGGTGGAGAAGTTCAAGGAGGTGCGAGCTCATTCGTTTCTTTAGATAGAGGTGTTTACAGCTTGGTACATGGTATTAGGAAAGATAGAACGGCATTCGATAAGAAGAGGTATTCTCCTTTGCAGACGGTGATAGGCGAGGTCAGTGTGGATGCTGCTCTGAATTGGGCCCAGGAGAAAAACATGGAGACAGTTGTGGTCATCACCCACAAGCTCGACCAGCAAGCCATTACTGCTGCTGCCCAGTCCCTCAAGCAGATCAATGAGAAGAACAACACACAAATGAGGTATGTTGGAAGATTTTTATTTTTTGTCTCTTTTTAATGTTGGTTGGAAAATGATAGTGATGGAAACAGTCTCACTCTTTCTGTGTTCATGATATTCATGACTTGTGTTAAAGCTTACTTATTTTCAGGTTGTTATAAGAAAAATATTCATTCACTCAGTAATAGTATTTCTGTTAAATTCAAACGAGATCTGTAGAAAGCCTCATGAACTGTATATACATTGACAACACTGTCCAAAGAAATTGTATGCATCATATTTGAAGATAATTTCATCACTCCAGTATTAGATTCAGGTAGCTGTAAGCCAGTTAATTGCCTTGATTAACTAGCTTGCCACATCTTATCACAGACTGGTGTTGTGCGGACTGGGGACAAAGCACCTGCACACTCAGCGAACAGAGAACTTCCTCCTTGTGCTTGGCTTCGATCAGCGAACACCCAGCATCATCAGAGCCTACCACGAGAGGCTCTTTTAAGATGGGGACAAAGTTAGCCTTCATTTTTTTTTATCAAAGGAGAGAGTTGCTATGACCAGCAGTGGGAGGAGATCTGAACCACAGTTGTTCCTTGCAGATCGACCTCAGCTCTAAGGCATGGGATTATGACTAGCAATGTTTGTACTACTATAGGCCGTCGTATGTGAGGTTGTTGGGCGATCAAAACATTCATGACATTGTCTTCCCAGCAGACCGTAACAAGAGGACGAGGCCTCGTTCTTGAAGATTGTGATCAGGTTTTCCGATCTGAGATTCCGGAGATCTTGTTGCGCCTTTGAATCCAAGTTTCTCTAGCCTAAGGGGTTCAGTGCAGTACTTGAAAAGCAAATCATTTTCAAGTGGGATTAACTGCATGGTCCTTATGACAAACGATAGCACAGACTGAGCTAGATTTTTGGTGCCTTCACAAAATTTTCCAGATATTTAGTGCACGGTCATTTTGTAGAAGCATTTTCTCATAAGAAGAATTGAATAGGACACTGTTTTGAAAGATCTGAAAGTATTTTGCGACCAACACATTTGTCTATGAAATATACCTTAATATACCTGATATGTGCGGGTTGAACTTCATGTCCTGAACTCTTGAGGGTAGCTGATATTGGTCTAGAAACTTTTTGAAATAAAGATTAGCTTTAATGATGCTATATAGCTTTGTACCATTGAGTCTGTTAGGTACAAGGGCTCATTCTGCCATTTTAGAATATTTAAAATTTAGAAGGTGATATTTTTGAGTAATTAGTGCTGGTAATATCCATCCACATATATAGGCAGATGTAAGGATTTATGACTGCCATTTGTGTAAGTGTAGAGTTCTATTCCAGAGGTATTTTGGAGAAAAGTGTACGTTGAAACTTGTACAAAATTCCAGTACATGTTAAGTGTATTTTGAAGGAGAAACTGATCTATTTCCGGATCTAATTGTTTATAGTTTTCTTCATTTCTACAAGCCTCTTCTGTAGTTCTTTCAGGACCCAATCTTATAAAAGTGGAAAGATGTTTAGAAATGTATGCTGTTAAGCCAAATTGACAGCGGGAAAACTCTATTAAAAGATTAACCTATAAGGAGTATTTCTACAGTTTATCGTGTATAACACAGATGCTTCACATGTAACTCTAAAAATAGATATTTTATTATAGGTTTATTATAGAAAGCCTAGATTTACTGAAGAATAGAGGAATAACAATTCATTATTGATATTGTTACAAAGATTTGCTTTTTTTTCCCATATATACATAGAGAAACAAGTTTTACCTTTTCTTACGTCAATCAAACCACGATAGATTTTTCTTATCTTACAAACCAAGCAAGTTGCTAGGCTAGGAACTACATAAGACTAGAAACTTTTAAAGATTAGATCTGTTTCCATGCCACTATGTTAGGCTGACTTTTGTAAGGGAAGACATTAGTAACATACTTATAATGTGTGGCTCACTAGTACTACAAATGACAGGTCTAAGATGTCAAATGAAGTTAACGAAGTTGTGGATATTTGATCACAGTTTGAGAAGTTTTAATTGTTTCTGGGTGTAGGAAACTAGAGACTTAAGTCTTACGAGCAGTAGAGAGCACTGAACTTTTCTTGTGATGGGTGAAAATGCTCCCTTTGAGTTTTAAGTATAGGATCCCTGGTGCAGCTCTGAAGAAGGTAGTGTGAAATATGTAAGAATTCAAAGGGAAGAATGAAAAGATTCTAGTGCTAATGAAATTTATGGATGACAAATGCTGGAGTAACTGCCAGTGTTCTTTGAGATGATCTGAGAAGCATGCATATATATATATATATATATATATATATATATATATATATATATATATAATATATATATATATATATATATATATATATATATATATATAATATATATAATATATATATATATATATATATATATATATATATATATATATATATATATAATATATATATATATATATATATAATATATATATATATATATATATATATATATATATAATATATATATATATAATATATATAATATATATATATATATATATATATATATATATATATATATATATATATATATATATAATATATATATATAATATATATATATATATATATATATATATATATATATATATATATATATATATATAATATATATATATATATATATATATATATATATATATATATATATATATATATATAAATATATATATATATATAAATGTATATATATATATATATATATATATATATATATATATATAAATATATATATATATATATATATATATATATATATAATATATATATATATAATGTATGCATGAAACTGGTGTGTCTTATTTTTATAGTACATATTTTTCAATATCTGTTTTAAATAATTCTGACCAATTTTATTTAATGTAATTCATAATTTTTCTTTTAAACTCATAGATGGACTGAAATTCTATATAAGGTATATAAACCATCATGTTAGGGAAATTCAGGCAAAATAAAACAAATACAAATTAAGAAAGTGTTGTACTAGTCATGTGAAAAGAAAAGATGGAACTTGTGTAACACTTTCCCTTTTGCTCATGAGTTGCACGTAATCCATTTGTTTCTTGTGCTGAGGAAAAGTAAGATTTGCGGTTTTGTTTATATTTTGTAAAGAATAAATTGCATACTGCTGATCAAGAACAGTAAAGGTAATGATCGTATATACTGCTAATAAGTTTTGAATGAACTTAGGGCCAGGGAATTGGAGGAAGCTGATTTTCAGTGGAAAATTCGTGCTAAAGGAGCTGAGGCTGGTGACTGGTAGCTTTTCTTAGATAAAATGAATTGGATCTAGATATTTATTTGAATAATACTCTTAATAAGTAGGATAAATTGCTATTCTTCTTCTTTTTTACATGTGGGAATTCGAAAAGGGTGATTTTATTCCATTTTGTGAATGTAATGGCAGAAGGATTTTAACCATTGATGAAAAGAAGTTGTAGATGTCACATATTCATATGTCAGAGCACTCATTTACGAAGTGATGTCCATCATTCCCATTCTTTGTCATACATGTTGCTGAAGGCTCACGACATTATTCATGTTTGAACAATCGTGCAAAGGTGCACCATCCAATGCATCATAGGAATACCATGAAAAAAAGAAAGATGAACATATTAACTGTGGATGGATTCGTGCAGCTGCGTGCTTTGGATAGGGAACATCTATGAGATTAGGTTGTCTTTTGTTTCAAGATCCTTTTAAATGGATTTTATGGTGCTGTAGACATGTGTTAAGGCCATCCAGGCAACAATCCTGATATCAGATTATTGTTATTTAAAATATGTGTATATGATGAATATATGTGTATATGAATTAATCACTCCTCTTTGGGGAGAGGAAGCCGGAAACCTGAAATCTATGATAAAAAGATGAGAAGGCATTCATTCCTCTACAGTGTCTACCCTTTAAGATATTTCCTTTAGGCTTCACACATCTAGGATGATTAGCGGTTTTATCCCAGCTCATTCCGTCAGTTCGTGCTGAAAAAAGCAAAGAATATGAATATCAGGTCAGAGGGAAGAGTTATTAATGGCAAACATACCTGTTGTGCTCTTTGAATTTGGAAATTGAAAGTAATCGAATGGGGATATAATGCATTTTTGAGAAGAGTAAATCTTACTTGAGGATTCAAGGTGAAAAGGTTGCTACTGAAAGTTTTTATATTGGCCTTACTAGAAGAAAAAAAAGAAAAAAGAAAAAAAGTAGTAAGATAGTATTATTATTGGTCACCTATAGATCAAGATCTGATTTGTGATTAGGATAAAGAAATATGTCATATATTCCCATATATATATACACAGAGCTGAGGCTATCCTGTAAGACAATTGAAAGAACTTTTGCATTTGTTCAAAACCCTCACCCTATGTGATAACTTTAGTGAAAGGGCATCACTTGTCAATCACAAGCCTGTGGGATATCAGAGTGAAAAATTTTAACTAGAACCTTTCTGTGAAGTGCCAGTCAAATGCAGTGATTTTACTGAACTGTATATTGTTTTTTTTTTTTTTTTTTTTTTTTTTAATATATAAGAAACCTGGCAAAAAAAGCTTTAATCTGTTTTAAACTTCTTGTTGTATGTCACAATAAGAAAATGTGATTTGCATTTTATATGATTTCTTGCATTTCTTGTTTTTGTTTCCAGCATTTTACGTTGTGTTGTATTTTATATATTCTTTTGGGTATGTATTATTTGAAATATGTGAATCCACTTGGTTGCATGTGTTTGTGCAGTAGCAGCATTTATATTGCTTTATTATATTTATGTCAAGGCTTTACCTACTGTATTTTTTCTTTGTCATTTTTATTCTCTTGTAAGTAGAATGGTGAAAAATGACTAATAGAAAATCATGGGCCAGATACAAACATGGTAAGTGTAAGGCATTTACGAACATGGCATTCTTTTGTGCATTACAGAAATTTGGTATATTAATACTGCATATAGTCAGATTCTCTCGTCATGTTCGTCGTTAATCAAATGATGATGCCTCTAGTCGTCAGATTGCATTGCCGTTTCAGGATTGTTCTTTGGCTGAAAAGAAGAAAAGAAAAAGTACTTTTTGGTCTACGTTCATATATATCTACAAGGGGATTATACATGATCAAATTTCTCAATTTGAAATTTTATTTTATGTGTTGCACATTATAAAAAGATATCCAACAGTTATGACATGCTTTTACATAGATATAGATGAATTAGATGATGTAAGGGTTATTAAATGCAGGGTTTTATAATCTGCTTGTTTGCAAATTGATGTGCAGGTTCATATGATTTGAAAGTTGTCTGCAGAATTGTGCATTCAGTCCCTAATACAATAAACGGATTGTATATATTATTAGAGCAATCTCCAAAATTCTTGCAGGCAAATATGGATCAGTACCATGTATAATTTGT
Organism: Penaeus japonicus; assembly: GCA_017312705.2. Taxonomy (NCBI): domain Eukaryota; kingdom Metazoa; phylum Arthropoda; class Malacostraca; order Decapoda; family Penaeidae; genus Penaeus; species Penaeus japonicus. The sequence goes on from BOPN01000483.1 coordinate 339,221, forward strand.
GCAGGTTTTTTTCTCTTGATGAAAGACTCAAAATCTGCAAGCTTTAAATTTATATAATGTTATTGATAATGTTGTATTGGAAAAAAGTAGGACAAAATGAGAGCTAAAGTCCCTGGCAGAAAGGTACTAGGGTGTGAATTAGTCTCCAGGAAGGACAAACAAGAGAAACCATATTGTTCAGTGCTGTGTGCAAGTGCAAGCAATCATCTATGTTACGTATGCAGGAATATATATATATATATATATATATATATATATATATATATATATATATATATATATATATATATATATATATGTCTTACGAAAGATGTAGAATAATCATTGTTTTGAATACCTTTTAGGCAGCTTTTAGAAGGTAATGCTTATTATTTAAATATTTATGCATCTCACCAGAATAACTAGCATTTAAGACTTTTTTTTTTTTTTTTCTTTGTAATGTGGTTTACTCTGCATTTTGGAACAGAATTATGCAAAAGTAATTGTCGTTGAACCGAATTGAAGAAGGGGTTTGGTCGAACGGAACTATCAACCAAGAGAAACCAGTGGATCACATGTAGTGGCTTCATGAACACCAGTGTCTTGAAGGGGAAAAATGCACTATTGGAGCATTAGGTTCCTTGAGGGGTCTTTTGTATAAGGCTGACTATGTAACTTTGAATGAGTGAACTCTTGAAATTGATTTTGATCGTGTAATGTGCTTTTGATAAATTGCCCCGTTTTGATTTGTTAGCAGGAAGCTGTTGTGTGAGCTCTCGGTCATTTATTGGGTTTATCTTTTGTGATGTAGTACGCGAGTCCATTAGATATTAAAAATATATAAAGGTTATGAAAACGTTAAAAAAAAAGAAAAATAGAAAAAAAAAAGAAAAAAGAAAAAAGGGAGCAGCATTGTCTAAAACGAATATTTTCTCGTAGACGCTTCTTGTAGACATTTGCTACATGGCTTTTAGTTACGTTACCTCTTCTTGTGTAGCTCGTATATTCCACATTCTACCAAAGAATCTGTTATTGTGTATCCTCGTTTGGCTTTGTGAAATATAGATCCTCCTCATGTGTATACTTGACTAATCTTACAGTGTTTGGTTTGTTATTATCATCATCATTATTATTATTACTAGATATTTAACTTATGAAATTTTTTGATGGAATTATGGGTCAAATTGGTCGAAGGTTAAGGTTTTAAAATTTGTGTATGTAAT
>BOPN01000483.1:347922-357922 GCA_017312705.2 Penaeus japonicus
AAGTATTATCAATATTTTAACCTCACATTACATATCTGTAATATCCCTCATTAAAACATATATGTCTTCCTTTACAACAAATAATTTCACACCACTGAAACCCTATTACTATATCTTCAGAATTACAGTCCATGAATAAACATCCACAAAGAGCAAGCAAACTCATATTCCTCGTTCTTTCCTCGTTAACATACTTCAGCAGGTGTGACGGGGGGACGCAGTTGAGGCGACAGCGCAGGAGTGTGAAGGCGTCGCTCTGAGGCAGGAGCATCAGCAGGCCGTACAGCGTCTCAACCAGAGCGGAATGCCCCACTGGGTCCAGCAGCTGCAGCCGGAGATCTATGAGGGGAAGACATGCATGAAGCTGCAATATGATGCACGAGAGAAACAAATTAATGATGATGAGTGAGAGCAAGGGAGACAAGGATGAAGTAAGAGAGAGAGAGAGAAAAAAAGGATGTAAAAGGAGAGGATTAAAACTAAGGGGGAGAGATGTGAGACAGCGATGAAGATGGAAGAAAATGTTGAGGGAAAGAGTTGAAATAAGAGATAGGGAGAGAAAAGAGGATATAAGCAAGTGAAGTGTAAGAAGAAAATATCTGGGAGAAAGAAAAAATATAGAAAAGAAAAAAAAAAATAAAAGTCATGGAAAAAAATAAAAGATAGGAAGTGAGAAAGGGGAAATAACGAAAGACATGGTGAACAAAAGGATAATATAGAGACAATGTGAGTAAGAGTAAACATATGAAGATAAAGGTAATAAAGGTAAATTGAGTTAAAGGTGTTGAAGAAAAAAAAAGAAAAAAAAGAAAAAAGAGAATAAGATACAGGGTGGACAGAAAGTGAAAAGAAAGGAAATTTCAAATTTCATTGACATTGAGGCAAATAAAGATAAATCTTGTATCATGTTTTATCACATTTTGAAATATTTTTCATCTGCATAATCATCTAAAACAACTTACATGTGAATATTGGAGATTCTACAAGTTGAACCAACTTATCTACCTCCACAAGGAAGTCTGTCGTAACTTCAATGTCACCGCTTTAATAAAGAATTAAGGAAATTCTCGGTGCCATGTGTGTATTTTTTTAAAACTGCATTGAGCCTATCATTCAACCAAAGCAATGATTTTAAAGTTTTAATATATATCATATTTATTGCTATTTTTATAACAAATGCTCTAATTGTCTTGATTTCAAACATAAGATTACATCAATATTCACCAAAGAGAATTAAAAAAAAAAAAAAAAAAAAAAAAAAAAAAAAATAATAATAATAATAACAACAATAATGAATAAATAAATAAATAAAATAAATACCCACTCTGACATGCAACAGATTCAAAGCCAAATTTCACTCACTCTGAATTACAGAACAACAAAATGAACAGGGTGCAAGAAGAAATTTCAGACATCCTTGTCCTAGAACTATATAATAATGAACCATCCATCTAATAACGGTATGTAGAAAAGGATACAAAGCGTGAACGAGAGCAGCAGCATGGGAATAATTCTGCGTGAGGAGACACAGGGTCAGAGTTGCCACTGGGTTGTGACTCCACGATCGATACAGCTTCACAAATAACTCGCAGTTCTCCTGAAGTAACAAGTGCTGGTTAGAAATATTATAAATACAACTATTGCTATTGTGCAAGTCTCTCATGCTCTGGGGAAAGTTAATTGGAATGGCATTTATATAAAGGTACATTTTCATCACATAGTGGTACTAGAATGGTACATATTAACAATATATTTCATAGTTTCCAACTTATGAGTCTTCATTTCCCACTAATCTACCATCAATATCAAAACTGTTTTTAGAAAGATTACCTTATATATAGATAATACATATTTAAGATTGGGTACATATTCGTGATTAATACAATAGAAAACATTTCTTCTAAATGTGAGAATAAAGCAACAGCTAAATTACTAGAATTGGTAAAGCATTTCATCTTTTTATTTTTAGCAGCTAATGAGTCTACAAAAAAAATAGATACTTGGCAATGATCATTGTTTACATTTACACTTGACCTCTATCAAAGAATCTTTGTACAGTCAGCTAAAGCTCTTTAACCCATTCGCGCCGGATGACGTGCTGACACATTTTGTGGTTTTTGGGTCAGGTGCCAGCGACAAGATATTTGGTGAGCAAGCGGACAGCCCAGGCTCGCGGTTAGTGCGCCCGAGAATCCCGAGGCGTTGGCTTATGCGTTTGAAAACCCCGGCATTCTGACCATTCAGAGCCGGAATAGCCCCGGCGTGAATGGGTTAAAGACCCACAACTATAATATAAACCTGCAATGCAAATACCAATATATCCTCGTTATTATCATTTCTATGAGCTGGCAAAGAACAATTAATGGGAGGATTGATTTTGCTTACCACTGTTGACAGATCTTTCAACTGTAACCTCAAAGAAAAAAGTTCCTTAGATGTTAAAAGAATTGACGATAAAGTCTGCACCATCTCAGAAGCAAAAGTTAGATTTTCTTCCTTCTGCAGAAGTTCCGCTAAGGTTCTGTAGATGTCTTCAGCACTCAACATTACACAAAGTTGTCTGAAAAAGAGTATCATACTATGATAACCTATCTTAAAGGGTAAAGTGTGACTACCTGCCTACCTATGTTCTGATGGAAAACATGATTTTTAACTCCTATGGACATATTTACATAAACATCTTTCTTCATAAAATAATGATTCCATAAGTCCTAAAAAGTACTATAACATTTTCATGGACCAATTACATAGCCATTTCTCTCTTTTATTGTGAAAGCTCTTTTTTTCATAAACCTCTTAAACCATTACTAATCTTTAATGCTAAAGATCATCACTAATTCGCTGTATGGTGAGGGGTTATAATCGTGAAAGCCCTTGTGTTATACAAATACAGCAGGTAAATGAACAGTATTCTCAAGAAAAGACATAGCCTGAAAACTGTAAACAGGAGTCAATTGTAACCTGATTATGAATGGTCCTCTGTCCTCCAGCAAGTTCCGCTCTGTTGCGAAGAGGTGAAGGAGGTTCTGCAGAAACCTTGTGAAGTATTCGTCCACGCTATTTCTTTCCTCTCCTTCAATAACTTGAATGGGGAAAAAAAAATCTCACCTAAGTGTGTATCATCAAAAACATTCTGGGTGTTAGATGAATAAAAAAAAAGGCAAATGAATAGCTAATGTGCCAAAAATGCCAATCAGATATCCAACACAGTTACACAGGAAATAATAATATGCTTAGCTATTACAACAAAAGGAAGAAACTTACCCTGAGTGGCAGCAGCATGAGGCTGGTTAGTAGTGGACGCAATCTGTGCCAGCACCTGAATGACCAAGAGAACAACCTCGTCTGATGGGTCCGAGAGAGTCCGCAGAAGGACGTGGAACAGCTCTTCCAGATAACGACACATCTGTCGAACGTACAGGGTTTGGTTTTAGGAAATGAGGTATTCTGTTATACCTAAACCTTGTATTGCCTTTTTGAGTCTATTTAAAACACTAATTAGTATATATGAAATAAATAACTTTATATACTTTTTAATATGAAGCTCTAGTAGGCAGTTCAAATGGATATATTTTTAGCTTTATTTCTATTCTATATTACTTTGTCTAGAGCCTTTTTCCAGTAATTCCAATTATTACAATCATTAACAACGAAAGTCGACTTTTATTAACTATATATATAAATTCTTGCTATAGTACATTTGATACCCATCATGAATAATAATAATAATAATAATAATAATAAAAAAAAATAAAAAATAATTTACTACATAAAAAAATGAATACCTTATTAGGGATCTTATTGTGGAGATGATAGATCCAACGCAGGACTGCTGTTTTACAAGGAACGGGAGTGTTTCGTAGCTGTTTGAGCAGCACCTCCATGACTGAACCCAGATCTAAACCCTGATTATTAACTTCTGAAACAAAGTACAAAAAAACATCAAAGCCAGCACTAAAGAGCACAATAATAATAATATAAAACATCCATTAAGAAAATAATTTAAAGATTGTAAAGGGATGTAAAGATTTCACACCTCTTGATGTGGAAGATGCTGACGCTTCCTTTGAGGTGTCAGCTGATCCCTCCGGTCCCTCTCTGTCGTCTTCTATGGTAATCAACTCCATCAACCTTGAGCTGACATCTTCTGCCAGTGCACGAGTTTCTGGAGAATAAGGAAAGTGCGGTAAGTTTACAGAGACACTTGAGATTAAACTGAAAGGTAACTTGGCATTAAGCTTCAAGATATATTGTAAGCTTTGATAAGCTTCCAAACAGATTTACAATGGTCTAATGTAACTTCATGCTGCTGTCATCAAAAAGATCTTTGCTCTTGCAACTCTGAAACTACTGTATGTGGATCTCTAGATCCCCACCGTCCATTCTTAACGAAAGATAAACCATAAAATTTATTTGGTATTGCCTATTGATATATCAGTGATGTCACTCAAAACATAATACTCTGAATGACACCTAATTATATTCATATGTTATCATCATTGTCACTGTAACTTGGGTCGTTTAGGGCTATCATTAACCTTTCCCTGGTGAAGGTCCTGAGGCCTTACAGCCCATTTTATGAAAGAGTAAATAGACTTCACCCAAGTTACTTGTCTGAGACTACTTCAAAATTAATATGTTCAACACATAATATATTAGCAGGTCAAAGGACATTAAGCAGGGGAAAAATTTTCATCATGACATTGGAAGGTCGGTCAATATCTTCCAAAAATCTTCCAATTAAATCCTTACTTTATATACATGATTTTACATCTTGTTCACCCAAACTTGCCTCATTTATGTGTCAGTAAGTAGAAATAATAAAATAAAGGGCTTTAACCCAGGCTCGCTGCTTGTGCGCCAGAGAATCTCGAGGCGTTATGCTTATGCGTTCGAGAACCCCGGTATTGCGACCAAGCAAAGCCGGAACGGCCCCGGCGTGAATGGGTTAAAAGTGCTGTGCCACAAATTATCCAGTGAGTTACAGGATTGCGAGAAATGGATCATGGTTTACACAGCTTGGCAGAATAGTAATACTTACACCAAGTGATGAAATAATATATATCTTATGGTATCTCCAGACTCTACGTCTAGGTTATCCTTATAGGATCATGTCAAGCATAATGACAATTACAAAATAAAAATTAACTGAAGCTGACCGCTACACACATGATCACCTAGTGTACCGGTCATACAAAAAGCCATGACGGGATATCACGTCATCTGGCGTTACTGGGTTAACAAACTCTGTCTATGTATATCATCTATTCAGTTCTGAATTTAACCAAATCAGAAGAAAAAAAATCTTGATAAAGAATATGAAACAATATTTCATTAATGGAACCTTAACCTGAAAGAAAGAAAGAAAGAAAGAAAGAAAGAAGAAGAAGAAAAAAAAAAATCAATAATAACTGTCACAACAAATGGGGCATTAACCCCTTGGTCGCGGTTTTAATAAAATATGTATACAGTCATGTGGTGGGTTCATGTTGTATGGCACGGTGCCATCTGCGTCTATAACCGATTCTGTCTTGGCAGCAAATCATGCCATCCGCTGTCAATGGGTTAAAATAATCCTACCAATCTTTACACTCCAAACATACAAAGAAATTCTTTCTAAGTCTTACTTGCATAAGTCGGGTCGTCCAGAGCCAGGCAGGGCAGTGTGGCAGTCAGGATGCCAGACGTGTGGGGCAGCATCACGCGGCCAGACAGCGTCACAAATTCATTGATCCACGTGAGAGCAATGAACTGCATAAAGACACACACAGAAATTTATTAGCAACTTTCTATAACTCAGTTGTGTGTTGGTGGTTCCTAATCAAACTTTACATGGCATTAAAAAATCATTATCAAATTCTATTGGAAAAGCTCTTACAAAAAGATATCATCAATCTTTACTATCAAGACAAAATGTTCTGCCTCCGACACTACCACAAAATAACGAGATTTGCCACCGAAGAACGTAAATATATAACACACATAACACAAAACTAACTCACCTGAACCAGCTGATCATTCGACTGTGCATGAGTGATGAGGATGTTGATCATGTCCCCAAACTTCACTCTGTCAGGCGCTTTCTTGATGCTCACCAGGAACTCTCCAATCACAACCTCACACCTAAAGAAAGAAAGAAAGAAAGAAAGAAAAGAAAAAGAGAAAAGTAAAGAAAAGAAAAGTAAAGAAAAAAGGAAAGGAAAGAAAAGTAAAGAAAAGTAAAGAAAAAAGAAAAGAAAAGAAAAGTAAAGAAAAAAGGAAAGGAAAGAAAAGTAAAGAAAAGTAAAGAAAAAAGAAAAGAAAAGAAATGAAAAGAAAAAAGAAAAGAAAAGTAAAGAAAAAAGAAAAGAAAAGTAAAGCAAAAAAGGAAAGGAAAGAAAAGAAAAGAGAAAAGGAAAGGAAAGAAAAGAAAAGAAAAGTAAAGAAAAAAGAAAAGGAAAGAAAAGAAAAGAAAAGTAAAGAAAAAAGAAAAGAAAAGAAAAGAGAGGAGAAAAGAAAAAGGAAAAAAAGAAAAGAAAGCAGAAAAGAAAAGAAAAGAAAAGAAAAGAAAGAAGAAAAAAATCAATATCACATACAAAAGGTTCATCATGGGGTTAATTAGTAGTCTTTTTACCTTATTAGGCTTCTGTGTATGTAAGTCAGAAGAATCATCATCCAATAGAGAACTATGAATATGTCTATTAATTCAGTTATTTATTAAGTTAGTTACTAAATTTCACATTAAGGATTCCCTGTTTTGCCTTACATCTCTCTCTTTGAGAGAAATAGAAAGCCTAAACTCCTGCATATAATAGGAAAAAGTAAAACTAAACAAACAAAGAAACACACACACACACACACACACACATATACACACACACACACACACACACACACACACACACACACACACATACACACACACACATACACACACACACACACACACACACACACACACACACACACAAACAAAGGGAGGAGGAGGGGGAGAACACTTCTTCAACTCACATCTTCTTGACCTCTGGCTTAGGAGCTTCGAGGATGAAGAATAATCCATCTAATATTTCCGACAAGAAGGAAAGCGTATCAACATCGGGAACAGTGTGTAGTACGGACACCCAGGACACCACAAGCGTCTGGGCCCAGTGGTTGTTGGAGTACAGTTTCTCTCGCAGGACTGGGATGAATGCGACCAGATCGAACGAGGCGCTTTCCGTCACTATGTCCTGTGTATAGGAGTTGAGAGGATGAATTGTTGCATATTTTGCATGTGTGTAAAGAAGTAATGATTCACAATCAGTATTGTCAACAGAGGAGTTGCCCTAGAGAGGAATGGAGAAAAAAATGAGAAAGAAAAAGAATAAAGGAGAACAGAAAGACGAAGAAGAAGAAGAAGAAGAAGAAGAAGAAGAAAAGGAAGAAGAAGGAGAAAGATAAACACATCATGCTAACCTTCATTATCCTGTCCAACATCTCGGAGCCATTTTTCACATTCTGATCAGCATCCATAGCCAGGCGTACGAGAATGGTGAATATGTCATTGAACTGCGACAGTACAGTGCCCCTGGAGACCCTGACAACGTTGTAGAGGGACTCAGATGCATAGTACCGCACATTGGGGTTGCCATCAGTAAAGCAGGCCAAAATTGGATTGACGAGCTCTTGAATATATGGCCCTATGCCCTGCAAGAGAAACTCAATTTAAGTTTACTGAGACCTTCTGTCTTATATCAATGGACAATTGTGTGATTGAATAGTGATAACATAAAGTGTTAGAAAAAAAATATTATTATCCTAAACTGAAAACCCACCACTAAGATATAATGATTCTAAACAGTTGCTTGTTAAAGTAATTATTACATACATCAAAACTTATGTGATGCAGAAATTTCTAGCTCCATTCAATAAACGTATCTAAAGCTGATTAAAAAAAACAAAAAAAACAAAACAGAAGCTATATGATAACTCTCTGAACTTCTTTAAATTGGCAACACCAACAAGAATATCAAAGACGCCTTACTTCATATCTGCCCAGATACGAAAACCTCTTTCATAGCTAAGTAACTGATTGGTTCATAGATAAGGTTTATATTGCTATTCACATTATGTGTGTTCACCCTCTATAATGAGATTTACTCATCTGTATGATAACTTTGAAAATCAGAAATGTATAAAATTAAATAACTGAGGTAATTTTGAGAGAATATTAAAAATGCTAAATGTGGATCGCATTCCAGTTGACAGGAATCGTAAATACTCAGTATGGCGATCCAGAAATCTAAGAAAAGATGAGAATAAATCCAGCACGGTTCAGATTCCTTCATCAGATGGATAAAGGATGTTTTCCTTGACAAAGTTGAATTCTGCATATATCAGTACATATTTCATAATACAATCTTAATCAATCTTGTAAGAAAATATTACAGATATTCATAGAAATACATGATAACAGAAGCACACAAAGCACTAATAATAAAATATTACCCTAGTTCCAAGTCCGATAGCAACTGCAGCAAGTCCAATGAGTCCACCTTTTCTGGTATGAGGGTTATGAGACATCGCGAACTCTTCCAGGACTCGTATCAGTCGGCTGATCTGCTCTTGGTTATTGACAGCGGCAAAGTCTTTGACCATTCTGAAAATAGCATTTTAAAAATTTTGTTATATGTAATTTCCAATATCTGGCATTAATGCAAAAGTAAAAGAAAGAGTGTATCTAAAAAAATTAAGACTAATCACACATTTGCTTTTGATAGCATAAACAACAATACTAGGCAACACGCATATGTGTAACATGAAATATAATAGTGATGTCAAGAAAAAAAGAAAAGAAAGAAAGAAGGGAAAAAAAATAAAAGGTAGAAAAAGATGAGTTCCCAATAAAAGACATAAAGCAACTATATCTACATGAAATGAAACAATGTTTTTTTTACAAATTATTCACGTCAGGAATGCATGAAGCAACTCCGAAGTCCCTGTGCATCCAGCTCTGGTGTAGGTCAACAAACTTCCCCCATGTATGTTGTCAAGATAGTGATTGCACTGCTTCCTTCTTTAAAGATAAATCGCCAGGGAGGTTGAAGAGTTCCATCTTGCCAAAACATGCACGGTGGAGGTTTGTTTCTCTTCACTGGAACAATAAGCTCAGAGACCATGACATTGTCGGTCAGATTTGGGGATGTGCAAGTATGGCTTTACTTAGTCTTACTGCAGTTTATTCCAAATACTAAATAGTGTAACTTTATCTGTCTTTTATGGACATTACACTAGTTCAACTCTATCTTTATATGGTCCTTTTACTGAACATTCACCAAAATCCTAGAATGCCTGTCCTGATCTAACGAGCCCTGTAGCAGTGCTTATTACTGTATAATATAATATAAGCTTTAAATAGCTAAACTGAGCAGCTATTAACATATGTCTTCTGCACAATTTACTCTTGCATATAATAAGTACCTGGATCAACAGATGTAAAGAGAAGCTCTACAAAAATTAATCAATAAATTTAGTCTCTGGAAAATGAAATTATAATACATTTGACGGGACATATGTCAAGCTGTGACTTACTGTAGATGGTCTGTAACTTCCCTACTAGGTATAGAGCAAATTAAATGAATGTCCATACTTCCTGTCATACATTTTGACCTATATGGACCTAATATGTGTATATATATTTACTATCTATGCGTAAATTACTTGTATAACGCAAAGACAACATAATCAAATGCGGGAGACACAGAGGCGTTTCCTCTCCGTCTCTCCTCCCACTTTGATCGTCACCAAGCGATCGGCAACGCTTATTCATCCTTCACTACGATTATTCACTCGTCATACATGCTACAGGAACAGTTCATCATGAATAATTACTTTTCAATTTCCAAGGCAGCGGCTTTCCGTTTGTCATATAACTTGTCGCTCAGAGCCCGCACGCAGGCGGAGCTCAGAGGCGAATAATCCCTATCACTCATCTTCCTCGTTATATTTCTCTTCTACGCAATGTCATATCATCTGCCCTTCA
>BOPN01000483.1:367922-370422 GCA_017312705.2 Penaeus japonicus
CATCATCAATATTTAAATTAAGTAACTATTTTGATTATTGCCAAACAACAACAACAACAACAAATTAAGCCTCGATCATCACCTCCATTACTATTACTGTTATTATCACCACCACCATCATTCCTATAGTTAACCATCACATCAAACGAAAAACAACAACAAACAAATATTTCAATTATTGCCCTACAACAACAACAAAAATTCGAGCCTCGATCATCACCTTCATTACTATTACTATCATTATCACCACCATCATTCTTCTAATCAACCAAAAAAAAAAAAAAAACAAACAAACAAACAAATATTTCAATTATTGCCCTTCAACAACAACAAACAACAACAAACAACGAAGTAAACACCCTAACCTGATGAAGCCTAGGCCCGGAAACCCCGACAAACAATACACAGACGCTCGCTCGCCTTTCCCCGTGCAAAGAAAGTAAAAAGAGAAAAAAAGAAAAAAAAGAAAAAAAAAAAAGAAAAAAAAAAAGGAAAAAAAACTTTCCCTCACTCGTCCAGGCTTATTGTTTCGCTTCCCGTCCTTGCTCTGTCTTAAAAGGGAGTGGAGTTTCCCGCAAGAAAGGAATCAATGAGGAAGCAAGTCGGTGTGTTTTGATTGAGAGGGAGGGAGGGAGAGGGAGAGGGAGAGGGAGGGAGAGAGGGAGAGGGAGGGAGGGAGGGAGGGAGAGGGATGGGGAGAGGGAGAGGGAGAGGGATGGGGAGAGGGAGGGAGGGAGAGGGAGGGAGAGAGGGAGAGGGAGAGGAGAGAGAGAGAGAGAGAGAGAGGGAGGGAGAGGGAGAGAGAGAGAGAGAGAGAGAGAGAGAGAGAGAGAGAGAGAGGGAGGGAGGGAGGGAGGGAGGGAGAGGGAGAGGGAGAGGGAGAAGGAGGGAGGGAGAGGGAAAGAGAGGGAGAGAGGGAGAGGGATGGGGAGACGGAGAGGGAGCGAGAGCGAGAGCAAGAGAGAGAGAGAGAGAGAGAGAAAGAAAGAGAGAGCGAGAGCGAGAGCGAGAGCAAGAGAGAGAGAGAGAGAGAGAGAGAGAGAGAGAGAGAGAGAGAGAGAGAGAGAGAGAGAGAGAGAGAGAGAGAGAGAGAGAGAGAAAGAGAGAAAGAGAGAAAGAGAGAGAGAGAGCGAGAGCGAGAGCGAGAGCAAGAGAGAGAGAGAGAGAGAGAAAAAAAGAAGAAATTATGATTTGGAAAACTTTCGAATCATAAAAGCTCAGTCAGAGTGTAGACCGAAATCCGTATTACTCTCGTAATAGCAATCCAAATATTATTCATCGTATTCCAGAATCACTTCTAGCACCGTTGCAGATAATTATTTCGCCATCTATTGGGAAGAAACACAAGCAAGAAAGTCTGTGTTACGCAACTACGTGTCAGAGGGTGTCGGAACACCAGGTGGAAAGGGTCTCCTGAAGTGCAAATTGTATTCTGTTGTTACGGTGGAACATAACAATAACAACATTTGTTTTGTATGTTTTTTTTTTTTTTTTTTTTTTTGTGTGTGGGGGGGGGTCTCTCTGTTGTACATGGTGGAACATAACAATAACAATACTGTTTTGTATGTTTTTTTTTTTTTTTTTTTGGGGGGTCTCTGTTGTACGGTGGAACATAACAATAACAACATTTGTTTTGTATGTTTTATTTATTTTTTTATTTTTTTTTATTTGGGGGGGGGGTCTCTCTGTTGTTACGGTGGAACATAACAATAACAACATTTGTTTTGCGTGTGTGTGTGTGTGTGTGTGTGTGTGTGTGTGTGTGTGTGTGTGTGTGTGTGTGTGTGTGTGTGTGTGTGTGTGTGTGTGTGTGTGTGTGTGTGTGTGTGTGTGTGTGTGTGTGTGTGTGTGTGTGTGTGTGTGTGTGTGTGTGTTTGGGGGGGTCTCTCTTAGTCTATGTCTTTCCGTCTGTTTATCGTCTGTCTGTATGTCACTGTCTGTCACTGTCACTATCCTTTTAAGGTGAAGATAGCCTTTGTCATGAATCGGATAACTAGCTAGTCGTCCCGTAACGTGAATGAATGGACTGCTGTTAATAGGGCGGGGCCCCCTGTCGAAGGAACTAGGAAGTGTCGTCTTGTTAGTGGTCGTTACCAGCTCTTTTTCCTCGTAGCAGTAAGTTTAAAAGAATTGTCGTGCTAGTGGCTGGAAACAGTGTGTGGTCGTTCTGCTGTCTAGGTTGTTCGAACGGGTGAAACTCGGGTAAGCAGTAAACGAAAAAGTTAAAAGTCAGGCAAATCTGTGCAATGATTGCAAATGCGTGAGTATAGTTTTAAAACGGACGGTTTAAAAAAAACACTTATTGTTATACATCTGGTAATCTTTTCATGCAAGCCTACTTTATTGCAGATAAGTTAAACCTTCCTGCGATGTGGCTGGAGTAGCAATTGCAGACCAGGGTCACTGCGAGCGAGCGCCGAAAGTTGACTTTGTTTCGTATTAACTGTCGCGCATTTGGCTTCCTGCAGGGAGCTCGCTTTTGAAAACGGTTCATTTATTT
>BOPN01000483.1:385422-387922 GCA_017312705.2 Penaeus japonicus
TAGAAAGAGAAATCCAAAAAAAGGATAGACAGTTGAAATAAAGCATACGCGAAGGAAAGAAAGCAAAGCGAAGGAAAATATGACTTTGGATTTAGTGATATAGGAAAATGATATAAAGATGAAATAGTGTTTATGATTGTATAGTGATGTAATGCATATGGTAATTCTGTTGACCATGAGTGTTATTGAAGAAAGGGTAATCATTATTATAATTATTATTATTATTATTAATATCATTATTATGATTATCATAATTGTTAATATCATTATTAGTATTATTATCATATTATTATTACCATCATCATCATCATCACCACCACCATCACCACCATCATCACCACCACCACCACCACCATCTCCACCACCACCACCACCATCACCATCACCACCACAACCACCACCACCATCACCACTATCATCATCATCATCACCACTACACCACCACCATCACCACTACCACTACCACCACCACCACTACCACCATCACCACCACCACCACCCCCACCACCACTACCACCAGCACCATCACCACCACCACCACCACCATCACCACCAGACTAATCATCATCATCAGAGTTTTACGATCATGTAATTCGTTCAGAAGGGCCATTCGTACGATCCTGTTATTAAAAGGACTCGAGCCGACTGAATGTGACAGGCCCATGTTATTTTTCGAAGATAGGCCTACGTAGCAGCCCGCCGCTCGCCGCCCGCCGCCCTCGTTCTGCTGGTAGTCCGAGAGGCCTATTTTCTCACTCTCTCTCTCTTTTTTTCTCTCTCTTTCTCTTTCTTTCTATTTCTCTTTCTTTCTATTTCTCTCTCTCTGTGTTTCTCTCTCTCTGTTTCTCTCTTCTCTCTCTCTCTCTCTCTTCTCTCTCTCTCTCTCTTTTTCTTTCTCTCTCTCTCTCTCTCTCTCTCTCTCTCTCTCTCTCTCTCTCTCTCTCTCTCTCTCTCTCTCTCTCTCTCTCTCTCTCTCTCTCTCTCTCTCTCTCTCACTCTCTCTCTCTCTCTCTCTCTCTCTCTCTCTCTCTCTCTCTCTCTCTCTCTCTCTCTCTCTCTCTCTCTCTCTCTCTCTCTGTCTCTCTTTCTCTTTCTCTGCCTCTCCGTCTCCCTCTCCCTCTCCCTCTCCGTCTCCCTCTCCCTCTCCCTCCTCTCTTCTCACTCTCCCTCCCTCCTCGCTCCTCCCTCTATCTACACTCCCTCCATCTCCTTCTTCCCCCCCCCCTCTCTGTCCTCCGTCCTCCTACCCTCTTCCCTCTTCTTTTTTTCTCTCTCTTTTCTCTCTCTTATCTCCCTCTCTCGCCTCCCTCCATCTACACTCCCTCCCTCTCCCTCCATCTACTCTCTCTCTCTCTCTCTCTCTCTCTCTCTCTCTCTCTCTCTCTCTCTCTCTCTCTCTCTCTCTCTCTCTCTCTCTTTCTCTCTCTCTCTTTCATACTCTCTCTCTCTTTCTTACTCTCTCTCTCTCTCTGCACAGACAGTCATATTCGCACACGTCTGTTATGCCTCATGTCTACATGCTTGCTTGTGTGTGCGTGTGTGTGCGTGCGTGTGCCTCTGCTTTGCCGATGCAGGTAAACCACTCGTGTTATTTCCTTCAGGTTACAACACTGGTTTAACCTTTCCCTTGCTAGCAGATTCCTCCTCCCTCCCTCCTCTCCCCTCCCTCCCTCCTCCCCTATCCCCCCCTCTACCCCTCTCCTACCTCTTCTTCCCTCTGCCCCCCCCAGTCCCCCCCTAAAGGGTCACCGTAATGTCATGACTCGGGAGATGTGCGCTCAGGTCACGTTGATTGTTCACAGGGGGTGATTTTGCTAATATATTTTTATTTTATCTTTTTTTTATTTTATTTTGGATATTATGAAGAATGGGGGGAGAGGGGAGAAATGGAAGAAAAAAAATATCCGTTTTCGCGTTACTCGTTGGAAAATGTCAAATTAAGATGTCGTTTGTTTGTCCGTGGAGGGCGGTCGTTTTCATTATTTTTTTTTCCCGTGGATGGAAAATTACGTCGTATGTCGACGGCGAGGAATGTGTGTTGACGGCTTAGTATGTATCATCTGGAAGATAAGGGTGCGTGGAGGTTTACATTCATGCATGCACACACACGTACAAGCACACGCGCACGCGCACGCACACGCGAACGCGCACGACCACGCACATGCACACCCACACCCACACCCACAGACACAGACTCTCCCCCATCATACACGCACACACACACACACACACACACACACACACACACACACACACACACACACACACACACACACACACACACACACACACACACACACACACACACACACACACACACACACACACACACACACACACACACACACACACACACACACACACACACACACACACACACACACACACACACACACACACACACACACACACACACACACACACACACACACCTACGAAAAAGCATATCTCCTCATTTATCTTTTGTGAGAAAGTGAGAAATAGAGAAAGTGACAAAACT
>BOPN01000483.1:394389-396889 GCA_017312705.2 Penaeus japonicus
ATATATATATTATGTATATATATATAGTATATATTTGAATATATATCTTTATCTATCTATCTGTCTATCTATCTATCTATCTGTCTATATATCTATCTATCAATCTATCTGTAAATGAATAAATAAATAAATAAATGAATAAAATATATATATATGCATACATACATACATACATAAATATATATCTATCTATTTATCTAGCTACGCACACACACACACACACACACACACACACACACACACACACACACACACACATATATATATGTGTATATGTTTATGTATGTGTGTATATTTATTTAATAGAATATAGTGTATTAGATAGCTGTCGTAGTTATACCACACATATTTTAGTAGAATGACTTCTATAGGCTACCAAAATTACAATTATAAAGATCCCTTTTCGATAGGAAAGGAATATCCCAATTATCATCACGATCACAATCACTAGTTGATCATAATAATCATCATCATCAACATCACCTCCACACCACATGAAAATCGCAACATCAACCTAAGCCCTACATGTAATGCAACATATTCCCATCGTGACGGCTCAGTAACACACACACACACACACACGTGACAACCTTGCCAGCTTCCGGTCTCGGCGTTACAGATTAGAGGTCACGGAAAGGCCACAGGCTCCGTCCGTGACAGGAATAGAATGACTGGCATTGTATTTTTCAGGCACAGATCTGTAATGTCAACTGGCCGGGAATCGACTCGGGTGTTTTATTTAGTCAAGTATTTCTGGATTGGTAATGGTTAGGGGGGGGGGGGGGAGGGGGGGGGGGGGGGGGGGGGGGGGGGGGGGGGGGGGGGGGATGTCGGTGGAGATTATGAAAGTCTGTTGTGCACTTTCGCTCACGTACGCGTGCCCTCGCATACGTACAGGTGCATACACTTGCATTTATACCTTTCCTTACACTTACGCTTATGCTTACACTTATGCATACACTTACGCTTACATTCACACTAATCTCGTACACTCATATACGTATACGCAAACGCACACGTATACGCAAACGCACCCCTCTTCACCATCCACACACACACACACACACACACACACACACACACACACACACACACACACACACACACACACACACACACACACACACACACACACACACACACACACACACACACACACACACACACACACACACACACACCCACCCCCCCACACACACACACCCCCCCCCCCACACACACACACACCCCCCCCCCCCCCCCCCCACACACACACACGCAAACACAAACACAGCCACGGACCTCCCCCTTGCTTGAGTCGGAGGCTGAGTAATGGCGAGTACTCGAGGTTAAGAAGTGAATTATTCCGTGAGAGGAAGATCGATACAAATGGTTCGTGAAGGACGTAGATGTAGCCCCGGCGAGGCCAAGATGCGCCGAGGTCACGCGCCCGCAGCACATCCCTCTTCTTCTTCTTGTCGCTTTGCTGCATTACTTTACAAAGGGGGAAAAAGAAAGAAAGGGGAGACGCTTTTATTACCCGTGGGAAAGAGAATGTAGGGAAACACGCTAGTATTATTATTAGTAGCACAGGAAAGTAGAGATTAGAAAGAGGAATGCTAGTATAAATCGTAGCAAAGGAAGAATGAAGAGAAAAACATTACACGTAGCGAAAAAAAAGAAAGAAAGAAAGAAAAGCTAGTAGGAAATTAACAAATACGAGAAATGAAAAAAAAAATCATTAATCGTAGCCAAAAAAAAAAAAGGCTACTATTCCTCGTAGCAAAGAAAAAAAAAATGTTATCATTAATCGTAGCAAACCAAAACAAAACAAAAAACAAAAACACGCAACTCTTACTCGTAGCAACACAAAAAACAAAAAACAAAAAAAAAACACTACAGTTCCTCCTGGTAAAACAAAACTACCATTACTCCTGCCATTACTCTCGTTATTACAACTATTAATATTATTACCGCTACTCTCGCTGTTACTGGTCGTCGAGGACAAATGCCTCTTCACCAGGACGACTGTATATTGACGTATCTTTGTCTTTTTTTTGTCTTGCTAGAGGAGCGGGTAGGCGAGAGAGGTTAGGAGGAGGGAGGGGACTGATAGGGGGATGGGGATGGGGGAGAGGAGAGGGAGGGAAGGGGGGGGAAGGAGGGACTGCGAGAAGGTGTCCTCTTTGTTATTCATCTCCTTTGCTCATTCCTGTTGTGACTGATTTTCTTGTTGCTTCCGTTGTTCTACCCTTTTCTGGGTCTTCTTCTCGTGTCTATTCCGTGAGGTCACTGTAATAGTCATGATGATGGTCACCATAAAGAACAATTATGATGATAAAAAAAGAGGATCACTCGACAATTCTGCCCCATTGAGTCTCGCATCACTCTCCTAAATGTACAATTAACTTTGCTGTAATAGAGCAGGCAAGTTGCGTTTCACGGATTCGTATTGAAATGTGGGTTGCGGTCCTTAGAGTTGGTGCAGGGTTTATCGCAGGTGAGGAGGCCGTTTGGTGTT
>BOPN01000483.1:431889-434389 GCA_017312705.2 Penaeus japonicus
GTTGGGATTAATTCACATGAAACAGAAACCAAAAATAAATCTTTGTAACTTTGTAATACTTTGCACGGGGTTCATGCACGGTTGATTTTAGAATCTTATTGTGCACTTAGCCAATGGCCATCACGGACCAGGGTAGACCATTTTTCATGAGTAGGATGTACATGTTAAGGAACTGTTTATATTAATGTTAAGATTAAGGTTCTGCAGAATCTGTCTTTTCGGCATTCAATCAGAAAAATGTAAAATCCAAATAGGTGATTATTTTTTTTCAGTTGACACCAGGAAAAAAATAAGATTATTTTTATATATCAATATTGCAAAACAACTGACATTCTCTCTTCGTTTTTCAGATCCGTGATGTGCTCTGTAGATGAGGCCAGACTGGCATGGGTGTGAGAGTGTCATGGTGGGTCGTGGTGGTGGTGGTGGAGGTGGGAGCATAGCACTGCCCACCTCAAAGGCTGCTGCTCTGCCCCCCCTCCTGCCTGCCCACCCCCCCACCTGCTGCCATGGTGCAGGCCAATGAGGAAGTGATGTCCCGCCCCTCTGAGTGTGACTCACGGCCCTCCACTAGTGGCTCTGGTCCGTATGTCCACAATAAGGTGGCGGTCAGCAATAGGTGGCCCGGGGGGGCACGGCCCAAGATCTTCAATCATAGGTCCTTCAGCTCAGGATCACGACCCTCAGTGTTGTCACGGGCGTCAGGATCTCTGCGGTCAGTGTCGCGCCCGGGATCTCGGACTGGATCGGGTCTTGGCTCGCGGGGGTCGTTACTCTCAGGCTCGGTGGGGACAGCAGAGGAGGTGGGCTCAGGAGTGTCCAGACTACGGAGGGAGTTGCCTTCCATATCCGACATCTGCGGGTACGACGAGGTGCAGGAATTGCTGCGAGATATTGAGCAGCTCGAGTGCCGGAGATGGACGTCTGACTGGGATTCCTTTACCATCCAGTCATCACATCCAGATTTAGACATCCCTCATGACCTAGACCTTCTCTCACATGACTTTGAAACAATTTCACGGTGTGACTCCCGCCTCTCATGGGACTCGCACGCTGGCCGACAGCCCGAGGATGAAGATGAGGATCCAGACCCCAGCCCTGGGGAAAACTCGCCTGAGCCTCCAAGAAACCGTCGTCCAACTCCCACTGTTACGATAGCATGGGATGACTCTCACCTCAAGACCTCAGTTGGCATTTTTAGACTATTATTAGTAGTAAGTCATCCCGAATCTCTTGGTGTGATGAAATGCTTCATGATAAGAGTTTCACAGAGTGCTTTTCAAAGGTTCATCTCAGAAAGTGATCATTTTTCATACTGGGGAAGGTCATGTATTCCAGATATATAGAGAGAGCGAGAGAGAAAGAAAGAAAGAGAAAGAGAGAGAAAGAGAGAGAGAGAAAGAAAGAGCGAGCAGTAAAGAGTGAGAAAGGAGAGAGGAGAAAAAAAATAAAAAATAAAAAAATCCAGAACCTAATGAAATTTAATTGTGTTTACAGGTTGTCTCAGTAATAACAATGACGTGTGCGTGTACAGTGGGCACAGCTCGCCTGAGTATTTTTGTGTTGCCGGGTGCATGGCGGCTGCGCGTTGTGGTGTTCACTGCCGTTTTCACCATCCTCACTACCACCATTCTCCTGCTGCTACACCTCTCATCCCTCGTGCACTCACTCACACTACGTTGGGACAAGTTGGTCAGTATGCCCTTGTATTGTGCAAGAAATTTACAGTGTTGTGTTCTCTGAGGTGTTTAAATTATAGTTGGAAATAAAGATTTTTTTAAAATTATGAGTGAATATGGTTATGTATTATGATTTTATTCCTGATGTTGTTATGTCAGTGATTATTTAGACTAGTGGTATATTTCTGATGTATATGTAACAATGCCAAAATTGTAGTAACATTTGAAAATGATCTTAAATGGAAATGATTTTTGATAAACTTGTGTTGCTACAAGTTCATCAACAAGTTCATTTTATAGCTACTAGTATACTTCTGTAAACTAACTTTTCTATCCAAGAAGTAGGCTAGAAATAAAAATAAAACACAATAAGAATACGGACCCTGAAGTTGATAGTAATTTGAAAATCAAATAAGTTGTGATGCCTGTTTTAGGATTGTTAAACCATTATAACCAACATTATTTTTCAGCTCTTTCTAGTGTAAATGTTCGTTCTTGTCATTTCTTTTTATCCATAAGTTGATAAACAAGGAAATCACGACAGTTGAATGGTTTAGGTATGTGGTAAACCTTTGAAGCTTCGAAGCACAATCATTTCAGTCTTATGTGAAGACTCCTACACCAATTTTTTAATCTATAAGGCTCTTGCTCTTTTCTAACCTCTCCATCAGAAGGGATATCTTGGTCACTCGTGCTGCCATGTGTGTGTACTTATGAATAAAATAGCCCAGGTTTCATTGTCATTTGAGTCAAATCTGTTTGTTCTTTTAGCTATTCATCACTACGTTGTGTTGTTACATGAAGAAGGAAGATCCAAGTTT
>BOPN01000483.1:439389-441889 GCA_017312705.2 Penaeus japonicus
CCGCTGCTCAAGACCAAGAAACATCTAGATGAAAGATGCTTAGGGCACAGATAGAGCTTTTTTAGTTTTTTAATTTTTTTTTTTTTACAAGTAGATTAAGAAGGATATGAGAATATATTGAGCACAAGCAAGCAAATGTCAAACTCTCTTCAGTCACACTTTCTTTTTTCTTTTTTTAATCTCTTTACTTATTTTTGAACACCTGTTGCTTCTATTTCTAATTTTTTCACACTTTTGAATAACATGAAATACCTTTAGGTAATTGATTCTTCCAATACATGTCAGCAAACTGACAGGTACAAACTCACTTGATAGTGAAAATCTGTATGTCTTATTTTTATTAATCTATGATGCTGAATGTAGGTATAACAGAAGGTAAGAATTGATAAGAACAATTATTCAAAAACATCTGGTGATAACTAGAATATGTAACAAGGGGCAATAAATCAAGAAACAAAGTATATTTTAATGATAGTTGCCTACATGATAGATATGAGTGTAATAGAACACCACAGTAATATTACTCTCATAGGAAATCCCACATATCCATTATTACATTGTGTATATAAAAATATTTATTCTCTTATTTCTAATACTCTCTCATAGGATATAGTTTTTCACTTTCTTAATCTATTTCAGGTTACAGTCATTTATGTGTTTGTATGTGTGTGTTACTTGGTATCGGCTTCATTGCTGCTGCATTTGCTGCATCTGTACCATACCACATATCCATGGATCCCAGCATGGACCAAGCAGCAACTCCTAACAACATCGGTAAGTACGGAGGGTGTTCAGGGGAGATAGGTTTTGAAAGCATTCTCTGGCGGAATAAAAATGTTTCTTGTTTTTTTTTTTTTCTTCTGATTTCTTTATTGAGATGAATCTGTGGTTATGGATTTAGTTTCTGTATTATGGAGGAAATGATGAGTGAAAGAATGGATTAACCTTTTACATCCAGAAAAGCCATATATGGTTAATAGAGCTGGGAACAAAAGAGTTTTTGCCTCTCATGGTATTTTTTTTATGACTTGGGGAATTTCTTTAAATCTGCTTTCATGAAATGCATTTCCCTACATGTTGCTATAAGTTATTGTGTCAAAATAGGTTTCCCAATGAATTAGATAGATATAGAGGGAAATTTAGAAATCCAGCATTTCAAAAGGCTAGATATTAAAAAGTTAACCAAAAAGAGTAAGGAGTTATAAAAAGGAGGCTGGACTTGTAATTCATTTTTTTAGCCATTCATTCCTTTTCATAACAAAAATGATTATATGAAAATGTAAATGCTTTGATATTTTTGATGAGCTTATGATTTACTTTTTGATTTACAAAATTGACTTTAAGAATCAATCCAAAAAGTTCATGAGGACCAGTGATAACAAAAGTGATGAAAGAATACATAAACAGATCAGAATAAGTTAATGTATTCATATGAGATGTCAATAGAATAAATTAAAAAGTCAAGAGAACATCAATAGAATCTTTGCATGTTGAAAACGGTGAAGAAAGCGGAGATTGAAAGAAAACTGTGTTGAAAATTATTAACAGTTGACTAAAAATTCTCCCCTTGACATTTAAGAAGTTTTATACGAAGGAACATTTTTATTCTGTCTTTTTCAATTATGTCTTTGAATGAATAATAAAAAGATAAAGTCTAGAACATCCTTTGGATCTTATATCAGTTTTGTGAAAGGAGATTGAGAATAGAATTTTAAAAAGATGTCTTAGAATGGAAAGATAATTCATTAAGAGAAGAGTATTCTATTTCTGTAAAGTCAGACAAACAACCTTAGTATTCTTAACCTTTAAAGGATGAAATATGGCAAGTGTTCTCAGTTATGTGTTCATGTTGGAGAAAACGCGGCAAAAGTTTTCCAAGAAACTTATTTGTATTTTGAATATCCAGATTAGAACTATTAGAAATAATTATGTATTGAAGTTGACCAAAAATAGTGCATTTTCCCCATCCTGTGTGCACATGAAGCTCTGAACTTTGCCGTCCATTATAAGTTAAGGAACGATATTCTCTTTTAGTATATTTGTGACGTAGTTATAAAATGTAATATTTCAGTAGTTTAAGAGTGTCTGATTTTTCAGCCTTTTAGTAACCTTCTACTTTCATATATAAATATAATAATTTTTAAAACATATACATTCATAGAATATTATTTATAGAAGTAGGATAACAGTCTATGCTACCTTTTTCATATATTTCAGTAGAAGTAACATTAGCATGAGCAAGATCAAAAATTAAAAATAAATAGTAAAATCTTTTTAAATTTTCATAGATCAATAAAATTTAAAAATAAAAAAAATTACATATCCACGTAATGTATTTTGTCAGACTGGATTCCTATGAGTTGTAATCACCCTGTCAAGCTCAGTGGTAAGTCTAGCATTGATGAAAGTTGCTTCCTAATCTTCTCTTTTTTTTCTCTTTTTTTTGACATTCCCAGTACTCCATTTTGTCTAACTAAACACAATTAGTTGAGATTTTTGT
>BOPN01000483.1:451889-454389 GCA_017312705.2 Penaeus japonicus
TTATAAGAGTGACTGTTACAAAAAGATGTTAATTATGATTAATTAGATGCAAATTATTTAAGGTAAGAAGAGGATTTATTTTGCTGGTGAAAGTCTCCAGTTGATAAAATGAGTTCTCCCCCTATGCATTATGTTCATATGTATATCTCAAACCATCTTTTGTACAAATATTTAGGTGAAGCACCTGAAATGTTGTGTTATACAGGGGCTTGCACAATTTCACTTTGAATGATGCATAAGATCTTCCTTATTTACAAATGGAATATCCATTAAGGTAACAGTTAACATAAGTTAATGAGGGACTATAGCTCTCCTCTGATTGGGGCTTCATTTGAATGTCATTGGCTGCTTGATGTAATTCCATGAATCACAAAACTGTGACTTATTTCCAAAAGAGCTCCAGTATATGCACAGTAACATAAACTAAACATGACTAATTGGACAGCCTACTGTGTGACAATGAATATAACGTCAGTGATACGTTTCCTTGCACTGACTTTTAAGATGAACTAATACCTTTGTATCACGACTGAAGCTTAGTGAGATTGGAGAGCACTATATTTTAGTTGGAGTTTTTATGCAGATGTGACTGACTGCCTGTCTCGAAAGTCAGATAACTTTTTCAATTCAGTCTCCTGCTAGGCAGATGTGTGTCTGAAATATTGTGATGTTCAATGCATCAGAGGGATACGCTGCGGTAATGTTCACGGAATTATGTGAAATGATTTTGGAACTTCAGATAAAAATGTGTGTGTGTGTGTGTGTGTGTGTGTGTGTGTGTGTGTGTGTGTGTGTGTGTGTGTGTGTGTGTGTGTGTGTGTGTGTGTGTGTGTGTGTGATGTGTGTGTGTGTGTGTGTGTGTGTGTGTGTGTGTGTGTGTGTGTGTGTGTGTGTGTGTGTGTGTGTGTGTGTGTGTGTGTGTGTGTGTGTGTGTGTGTGTGTGTGTGTGTGTGTGTGTGTGTGTGTGTGTATATGTATGTATGTGTATGTGTATGTGTATGTGTATGTGTGTGTGTGTGTGTGTGTGTGTGTGTGTGTGTGTGTGTGTGTGTGTGTGTGTGTGTGTGTGTGTGTGTGTGTGTGTGTGTGTGTGTGTGTGTGTGTGTGTGTGTGTGTGTGTGTATGTATGTGTGTGTGTGTGTATATGTATGTATGTGTGTGTGTGTGTGTGTGTGTGTGTGTGTTTTATGTGTGTGTGTGTGTGTGTGTGTGTGTGTGTGTGTGTGTGTGTGTGTGTGTGTGTGTGTGTGTGTGTGTGTGTGTGTGTGTGTGTGTGTGTGTGTGTGTGTTTGTGTCTGTATCTGTGTGTAAATGTTAATGCCTGTATTGTGTATTAGAGCAAATGAAAGTGTTACTGTATGTATAGATGAAGATGTTTTTTAGGCATCTTTGTGCATTTGTATA
Organism: Penaeus japonicus; assembly: GCA_017312705.2. Classification (NCBI taxonomy): domain Eukaryota; kingdom Metazoa; phylum Arthropoda; class Malacostraca; order Decapoda; family Penaeidae; genus Penaeus; species Penaeus japonicus. Next base: position 453,294 of record BOPN01000483.1, read on the forward strand.
CAGTTTTGTAAAACACCTCAGGTTTGTAAATGTTCATACCTTTTATAAAAAAAATACTAAATTTTATATTCCTTTGACTATTTATACATACACATATATTTGAAAGGAATAATATGTAGTCTTCTTGAAATGAGTCAACCATTCATCAGGAAAATTACATAGAACATTTGAAGTATAACACTTTGAGTAGCAACCAAGTATCCCCGTTGGTTGCTCTTCTTAGTCTTATAAGTAAGTGTAAAGTAGCTGCTTTTTAGCCCATTTGGGGCATGCTTGATATGTGAATTGAGGTATGCAGTTAAATATTGAAACAAGCTTTCATTCAGCAATTGTATGGTGTTTTACATCGCTTTGTACAACCCTTGAACACTTTATTTCCTCATTTTGCTGTCTGGATAATATATATAACAAAATGAATTAGAGGTTAAAAAATGAAGTGGGCCAAATTCTACTCCCTGATACATTGGTAACACAAGTGTTTCTCTCACAGTCTGTATTGAATAGATGATATGTTCTACCAAAGTTTCAAATATCACTTCCCATGATGTCTTCTCATCCAGTGTGTATGATAAGGGAACTCCAAGTAATATTAATTATTTTATATTTTTCTATACATACTACAATTTGTGCATGTTTTCTACTGGGTTGAGAGATATTCCTTCTCCTTCCTACTGTTGTGATATTATTAAAGTTTCCATCTTTTTAAATCCATCAAGTTAAAGTGATTAAGTTGCCACTGTACCACTTCAACGCACATATGAAGTACAACCCTCCATTTGCCATCTGTTGTAGTGCAGGTGATCCAGCAGATGGTTTACAGGAATGATTAACAAACAGCGGTACTACAGGTGGTGTAAATGAATTTAATCCTCAATGGCTGGTTCTGCATACAGATGCTTTACATGAATGAGTGTCAAACTGACTCTGCATTTGGAGTAGATGTATTTTTAATGAGTTTGTAGTTTTGCACGTAAGGAAGAGAGGAATGCATCTCCTGAAGCGACAAGTTTTTGCATTCTGTAATAAGAGGTCCTTATTAGGTTGTCTGAAATGCTCTCTCTTTCTCTGTCTGTCTCTCTCTCTCTCTCTCTCTCTC
>BOPN01000483.1:459389-461889 GCA_017312705.2 Penaeus japonicus
CAGTTCCCTCTTTCATGAAACTAATGCTGTGGCCAAACAAGTCTCAAACAATTTTTTGAATAACCAACTTTATGATATGAATAAACATGAAAGAAACACTCCAGTCCCCTTTTGATTCCTCCAAAGAAGATACTGCATCACCAGCCAAAAACTCACATTGCTCGTTTCCTGTTTCCAGCCCCCCTTTCACAACACGTAACATCTCCCTGGATAAGAATTATGGATGTCTGCTACCATATCACTCATCCGCGAGAGGATTGAAGGCCTCCGCTTGAATATCTCCGGATGACTGATGTCTCACGATAATATTGTCATGTACCCAGCATTCCCATCTCTAAGAGTGACAGTGTCTCTAACCCTCAGACAAAATTCTCTACCAATGCAAATATGATATTCAAAACAGCTCGGATTTTTCTTTGCTACAGAACTTCCACCTGCCTCTGGTCACTGAACCACTTCCTTATATATTTGCAGATTCTGAGTCTCTTGGTTTACCTGAGTAGCATCGGTTCCTTCCAGTTCTTTTTTTTTTCTTTCTTTTTTTTCTTCTTTTTTTTTTGCTACCAGGGAAAGAACTTTGAAGAAAAACACTCAGGTCATTTTCATTACAGTTTTGAAGCTGATAAATGGCCTAAGGTGAAATGACAGATGCAGAAACATGAATACACATAGCCACAATAAATTTTGGACAACAGGTTTGCAATTTTTTTATTTATTTTATTTTTTTATTTTTTTTTAAAGATTGCATTTACACCAGTGCACAATTGTGTGTAAAAAAAAAGGTATAAAGATATTAGATTTCCACATCACATGATTGGAAGATGACTGTTATTCCCTGTAAGATTTGGCCAGTTGAATTATACTATTTTCTGCAAGTGTGTGCGGCGACTGAGTCCCTTACCCATCCCTGCCGTCTGGTGTATATTCTAGCCATAGGATGAGAAGGACCCTCCTATAGTTGCTAAATATGACTGTAAAATTGAGACTGGTAGCCTATGCACAAAGGTAACTTAAAAATGCTGTTTTTGTATCCTAGTTCATAAGATATTCCTTGTAGGTTCAGTGCAGATGTCTAATGTCCTGCACTTCCTGGTTGTGACAGCTGGTCTGTTTGTTGTCCCTGGCTGTCACATCTCACAAGTAACTAATGCTGACCAGTTTTTGGCTGGGATAGCAAAAAAAATTGGCCCTATACTATACAGGAGGATATAGCATTGATTGGCCCTGTATGGACTATTATTTGCACATTTAAAACATCATTCTTTAGAAGTCAAAAGAATCTTGTATGAGAATGAATACCCGCTGATCGCCAGGCTTTCAGTTCCTGGTGATGTTGGGACTAGTTCTTGGCCATGTTAAAATGTTTTAATGATTGACCATTTACACTCCAGACTTCCTCATTAAGGGTCACCGTCTCAGCTCTTTGTACCTCGTAGCCGCTAGGATCTCACAGTGTATATGAATGTGTGTTCCTTTGACACGTTTGAGAGGTCACAATGTATTCTTTGCCCCCTCTGCCATCTCCCTTGGCTCAGGCCCGCCTTTCTGTGTTCCCATGTCTGTGTATGGAGACTATTTTTAACCCCTGTCTTTGACTTTGGTACCGTTCACAGATGCTGGATTGTTGTTGGGTCTTCTGTGAGACTCTTCCTTAAAAAAAAAAAAAAAAAAAAAAAAATCTGAACTTTTTACGAGAGGGAAAATCAAAGGAACATCAGAGACAGTGTAGCTTGTGTGAAGGTACCTTTGTTCCAATGCCTGCCCATCTTAGATATTCTAGGCCTGAACCGTGGGAGGGAAATGCCGTATCGTGCCAAAGATGTAACTGAGAGCACTTCCAAGATATTAATGTAATTATACTTTATCATTTTTTGTAATATACATAAAAAACTTATAAGTCTATTGTCATTACATGCCACCCATGCCCCATAATTTAAATGTAAGAAGTAATAATAATCACATGAATGTAACAGTCAAGTGGCTGCATATTATCATTAAATGAAAACAGGGAAATTCAATATTAAGATCAAGGATACTAAACAGGTCCTCTCAGAGGCTTACTGCATCACTGCTCAGCTTATGACCTTACTACATTGGGTTACTATTTGCACTGCTATTTCATTTAAGCGTAATTATCTTAGGAAAGACAGAAATTAAGTCATTTGATAAAGTGTTAATGCTAAAGAGTATGTGCCACGTTCAATTATCTGATTGTAGAAGTCGATGGTTAATCTTAATTTTTTATCCATAGCAATAATTTCCAAACTTTGGTGTCTCGCAACTGTTTTCTTTCCTTTCTCTTTCCTTTTCTGTGTACATATTTTAATACTTTTATTGTATTTCCAAAAAGCTTCAATCTGACTCCTTTGGAAATTTAACCTGAAATGAGATTTGCCACTTCTGTCAAGCCCCAATTCTGCAAGTGTATTTGTTATTTACATTTAAGCATCTGAGGAAAACCTAGACCTGAATTCTTAGTCACGAATGGAGCACTTGCAAT
>BOPN01000483.1:469389-488768 GCA_017312705.2 Penaeus japonicus
TTAATTTATGAGAGTGTTTTTGTAATGTTCTGTTGTATATGCATTCAAGTTTCTTTCGTGCAATCTCAGTGATACGTTGCATGCGGACCTGGAATTCTTCAATTTGTTATCTTGAGGGAAAAAGTTTAAGAGCGAATAGCTTTAAACATTCCTGAATAACAGATTATGAAACATTTTTTATTAATCGAAATAAAAGAAAACTTACAGTAAGATGGAAAATAATGTTTATTTTTGTATACTTTCTCTTTTTTATATTTGATTTGAATTTTTTTTTTTTCTTCTTACTTCCTCCTAAGTCTTTGATCAGATCCTCAAATTTATGTAACACATTTGCTTCTATATCTAATAGAAATACGGCATCCAACCTGCCTTGTTGCATAGTCATTCTGATGGGATTTTCACTATATTTCAACTGAGAAAATGAACGCTTAGCAGAGCAATTTCGAACCATTAATGTTAAATATATACGCAAGACAATGTCGACATTTGGAAAGGTACACTCAGTATTATCTTCTACAATTATTTTATGGAGTTCAACATAATTTAATCTTGTTTTTACATTTTTTGTTACACTGAATTTATGGGCCGCAAATTAAAGAAACTGCTGAAGCTCAGTAGACATTGATCAGCTTTTGACAACATTGAGAATACCTTTCAATATTAGCAGATGATGAAGTTGACAGCACGTGGCACATCACCTAGAAAAGAAAATTTATCTGCTCTTTCTTTATATATCTCTCCTCTTCTTTTCATCTCGGTTTCAAATATGTCAACAATTGCGTGAAAGTTGGCGGTAAGAAAATTATCTCCGTAGCTTTTCCTTTTAATATCTTCCAAATTCATCTCGTGAAGTGCACAGTTGGTTAGCTAATGATACGTATAGAACTACACATGTGTTTTTTAAAAGTTCACATCCTCATTTTGTAGAACTTGGCTCACTCTGTGCAAAATTCTGCACAATTTCATTCCAAACATTCAACATGTAAACGAATTCTAGCTTTTGCATCTTGCATCTGCTAGATTATTTTCTTCTCTTCTAACGTTAGCGTCTCCCTTTTGGCTGTATATTCTAATGCTTCTAAAATTTTAAGGAATGATTTCCAAATTGCTGTTGTAGCCATAACTTTCATTTCCAATACAACCTTTCAGAATTTTTCATCGGTTGTTTGAGGCTGAAAAAAGGTATAGAATAACTGTACAGTTGAGAAAAAATTAACTGCCTCTTGACAGCAGGTAACAGCACTTCGGCCTAACAGATTTAGTGAATGACCTGCACAGGACACATATATTATTTATTTCTTTTGTTTTGCTACATCCCCTTATAACGGCCAGACATGTTAGCAACGATGTTATAAGACTGACTCCTACATTTTGAAAAGTTTCACCTACAAGCTTCGCGTAAGTACTGCAACCTAATTTGCCATTTCGTCACCGGTTTGGCTTTCCATTTCCAAAAAGGTTAAAAAGCGTTCAATAGGCTGTTCATCTTCGAAGTACCTAAGTTTGAATTTGAATTTGAAGTACAACGGTTAAACGATCGATTTGCGATAGATCTGGTGGTGAATCAACTGACAAATTAATATAACCAGAATGAATTCCTCACAGGTGGTTTTTGACTGGAAAGAAAGATTTCCTTCGCCAGAATTTCCATATTTCGAAATGTAGCCTGATGAAAGAAAGGAAAAGAAAAGAAAAAGAAAATAAAAGAAAATAAAGAAAAAAAGAAAAAAAAAGAAAAGAAAAGAAAAAGAAATGAAAAAAAGAAAAGTAAAGAAAAAAAAGAAAAAGGAAAAGAAAAGAAAAGAAAAAGAAAATAAAAGAAAAGAAGAAGAAAAAAATACATAAAATAAAATAAAATAAAATAAAAAAAGAAAAACGAAAAGAAAAGAAAAGAAAAAAATATATCAAACTGGCTTATGAGCTCAAACAGCCCTAAAAAAAATCCCATTTTGCAATGATCCAAACCTTTCTTCTGTTCCTCGAAAAGCCAAACCACGTTCACCTAACGCACGAATGACAGCCATGACAGCTATGACACGCCTCAAGACATGTTCCCAGTAATCACACTCTTCCTGAATTGGTTTCTCTAACTGGTCCCCCTAACACGCACCTTGTCTGCGAGTTAAGTATTTTAGGACAGTATCTCGGTGAATAGTGATTTCTTCATGAATGATCAATTGCAATGGTATTTCGCCAGTCCCTAAACCCTTCTCTTATAAAAATCAAGACTTCGCAAAGGACTTCGATGTTTCCTGTGTTTTCCTTGGTTTTCCTGGGTGTTCCTGTGTTTTCCTGGGTGTTCCTTGGTTTTCCTGGGTGTTCCTCGGTTTTCCTGGGTGTTCCTTGGTTTTCCTGGGTGTTCCTTGGTTTTCCTGGGTGTTCCTTGGTTTTCCTGGGTGTTCCTTGGTTTTCCTTGGTTTTCCTGGGTGTTCCTGGGTTTTCCTTGGTGTTCCTGGGTGTTCCTTGGTTTTCCTGGGTGTTCCTTGGTTTTCCTGGGTGTTCCTTGGTTTTCCTGGGTGTTCCTTGGTTTTCCTGGGTGTTCCTCGGTTTTCCTGGGTGTTCCTTGGTTTTCCTGTGTTCCTCGGTTTTCCTTGTTTTTCCTGGGTTTTCCTGGGTGTTCCTTGGTTTTCTTGGGTGTTCCTTGGTTTTCCTGGGTGTTCCTTGGTTTTCCTGGGTGTTCCTTGGTTTTCCTTGTTTTTCCTGGGTGTTCCTCGGTTTTCCTGGGTGTTCCTTGGTTTTCCTGGGTGTTCCTTGGTTTTCCTGGGTGTTCCTTGGTTTTCCTGGGTGTTCCTTGGTTTTCCTGGGTGTTCCTCGGTTTTCCTGGGTGTTCCTTGGTTTTCCTGTGTTCCTCGGTTTTCCTTGTTTTTCCTGGGTTTTCCTGGGTGTTCCTTCTGGTTTTCGGTGTTCTCGGTTTTTCCCGTTCTTGGTTTTCCTGGTGTTCTTGGTTTTCTTCGTGTTCTCGTTTTCCTTGGGTGTTCCTTTGGTTTTCTGGGTGTTCCTCGGTTTTCCTGGGTGTTCCTTGGTTTTCCTGGGTGTTCCTTGGTTTTCCTGGGTGTTCCTTGGTTTTCCTGGGTGTTCCTTGGTTTTCTTGGGTGTTCCTCGGTTTTCCTGGGTGTTCCTTGGTTTTCCTGGGTGTTCCTTGGTTTTCCTGGGTGTTCCTTGGTTTTCCTGGGTGTTCCTTGGTTTTCCTGTGTTCCTCGGTTTTCCTTGTTTTTCCTGGGTTTTCCTGGGTGTTCCTTGGTTTTCTTGGGTGTTCCTCGGTTTTCCTGGGTGTTCCTTGGTTTTCCTGGGTGTTCCTTGGTTTTCCTGGGTGTTCCTTAGTTTTCCTGGGTGTTCCTTGGTTTTCCTCGGTTTTCCTTGTTTTTCCTGGGTTTTCCTTGGTTTTCCTGGGTGTTCCTGAGTTTTCCTGGGTTTTCCTGGGTGTTCCTTGGTTTTCCTGGGTGTTCCTGGGTGTTCCTGGGTTTTCCTTGGTTTTCCTGGGTGTTCCTGGGTTTTCCTGGGTGTTCCTTGGTTTTCCTTGTTTTTCCTGGGTGTTCCTTGGTTTTCCTGGGTGTTCCTTGGTTTTCCTGGGTGTTCCTTGGTTTTCCTGGGTGTTCCTTGGTTTTCCTGGGTGTTCCTTGGTTTTCCTGGGTGTTCCTTGGTTTTCCTGGGTGTTCCTTGGTTTTCCTTGGTTTTCCTGGGTTTTCCTTGGTTTTCCTGGGTGTTCCTGGGTTTTCCTTGGTTTTCCTGGGTGTTCCTGGGTTTTCCTTGGTTTTCCTGGGTGTTCCTGGGTTTTCCTTGGTTTTCCTGGGTGTTCTATGGTTTTCCTTGTTTTTCCTGGGTGTTCCTTGGTTTTCCTGGGTGTTCCTTGGTTTTCCTTGGTTTTCCTGGGTGTTCCTTGGTTTTCCTGGGTGTTCCTGGGTTTTCCTTGGTTTTCCTGGGTTTTCCTGGGTTTTCCTTGGTTTTCTTGGGTGTTCCTTGGTTTTCCTGGGTGTTCCTTGGTTTTCTTGGGTGTTCCTTGGTTTTCCTGCGTCCTTGGTTTTCCTGGGTGTTCCTTGGTTTTCCTGGGTGTTCCTTGGTTTTCCTGGGTGTTCCTTGGTTTTTCCTGGGTGTTCGGTTTTGTTTTTCTGGGTGTTCCTTGGTTTTCCTGTGTTCTTGGTTTTCCTTGGGTGTCCCTTTGGTTTTCCTGGGTGTTCCTTGGTTTTCCTTGTTTTTCCTGGGTGTTCCTTGGTTTTCCTTGTTTTTCCTAAGTGTTTTTCCTGGGTGTCCCTTGGTTTTCCTTGTTTTTCCTGGGTGTTCCTTCGTTTTCCTTGTTTTTCCTGGGTGTCCCTTGGTTTTCCTTGTTTTTCCTGGGTGTCCCTTGGTTTTCCTTGTTTTTCCTGGGTGTTCCTTGGTTTTCCTTGTTTTTCCTGGGTGTTCCTTCGTTTTCCTTGTTTTTCCTGGGTGTCCCTTGGTTTTCCTTGTTTTTCCTGGGTGTCCCTTGGTTTTCCTTGTTTTTCCTGGGTGTTCCTGGGTTTTCCTTGTTTTTCCTGGGTGTTCCTTGGTTTTCCTTGTTTTTCCTGGGTGTTCCTTGGTTTTCCTTGTTTTTCCTGGGTGTCCCTTGGTTTTCCTTGTTTTTCCTGGGTGTTCCTTGGTTTTCCTTGTTTTTCCTTGGTGTCCCTTGGTTTTCCTTGTTTTTCCTGGGTGTTCCTTGGTTTTCCTTGTTTTTCCTGGGTTTTCCTGGGTGTTCCTTGGTTTTCCTGGGTGTCCCTTGGTTTTCCTTGTTTTTCCTGGGTGTTCCTGGGTTTTCCTGGGTGTCCCTTGGTTTTCCTGGGTGTTCCTCGGTTTTCCTTGGTTTTCCTGGGTGTTCCTCGGTTTTCCTTGTTTTTCCTGGGTGTTCCTCGGTTTTCCTTGTTTTTCCTGGGTGTTCCTTGGTTTTCCTGGGTGTTCCTTGGTTTTCCTGGGTGTTCCTTGGTTTTCTTGGGTGTTCCTTGGTTTTCTTGGGTGTCCTTGGTTTTCTTGGGTGTCCTTGGTTTTCCTGGGTGTTCCTTGGTTTTCTTGGGTGTTCCTTGGTTTTCTTGGGTGTTCCTTGGTTTTCTTGGGTGTCCTTGGTTTTCCTGGGTGTTCCTTGGTTTTCTTGGGTGTCCTTGGTTTTCCTGGGTGTTCCTTGGTTTTCTTGGGTGTCCTTGGTTTTCTTGGGTGTTCCTTGGTTTTCCTGGGTGTTCCTTGGTTTTCCTGGGTGTTCCTTGGTTTTCTTGGGTGTTCCTTGGTTTTCTTGGGTGTCCTTGGTTTTCTTGGGTGTTCCTTGGTTTTCTTGGGTGTCCTTGGTTTTCCTGGGTGTTCCTTGGTTTTCCTGGGTGTTCCTTGGTTTTCCTGGGTGTTCCTCGGTTTTCCTGGGTGTTCCTTGGTTTCCTTGGGTGTCCTTGGTTTTCCTGGGTGTTCCTTGGTTTTCTTGGGTGTTCCTTGGTTTTCTTGGGTGTCCTTGGTTTTCCTGGGTGTTCCTTGGTTTTCCTGGGTGTTCCTTGGTTTTTCTTGGTGTTCCTTAAGTTTTCTTGGGTGTTCCTCGGTTTTCCTGGGTGTTCCTTGGCTCTTCTTTGGGTGTCCTTGGTTTCCTTCTGGCAGTTCCTGGGTTTTCCTGGGTGTTCCTTGGTTTTCTTGGGTGTTCCTTGGTTTTCTTGGGTGTCCCTGGTTTTTCCCGGTGTTCCTTGGTTTCTTCTTGGTGTTCGGTTTTTGGGTGTCCTTGGTTTTCCTGGGTGTTCCTTGGTTTTCTTGGGTGTCCTTAAGTTTTCCTGGGTGTTCCTTGGTTTTCTTGGGTGTCCTTGGTTTTCCTGGGTGTTCCTTGGTTTTCTTGGGTGTCCTTGGTTTTCCTGGGTGTTCCTTGGTTTTCTTGGGTGTCCCTGGTTTTCCCTCAAGGTGTTCCTTGGTTTTCTTGGGTGTTCCTTGGTTTTCCTGGGTGTTCCTTGGTTTTCTTGGGTGTCCTTGGTTTTCCTGGGTGTTCCTTGGTTTTCTTGGGTGTCCTTGGTTTTCCTGGGTGTTCCTTGGTTTTCTTGGGTGTCCTTGGTTTTCCTGGGTGTTCCTTGGTTTTCTTGGGTGTCCTTGGTTTTCCTGGGTGTTCCTTGGTTTTCTTGGGTGTCCTTGGTTTTCTTGGGTGTTCCTTGGTTTTCCTGGGTGTTCCTTGGTTTTCCTGGGTGTTCCTTGGTTTTCTTGGGTGTTCCTTGGTTTTCTTGGGTGTCCTTGGTTTTCCTGGGTGTTCCTTGGTTTTCTTGGGTGTTCCTTGGTTTTCTTGGGTGTCCTTGGTTTTCCTGGGTGTTCCTTGGTTTTCCTGGGTGTTCCTTGGTTTTCTTGGGTGTTCCTTGGTTTTCCTGGGTGTTCCTTGGTTTTCCTTGGTGTTCCTTGGTTTTCTTGGGTGTTCCTTGGTTTTCTTGGGTGTTCCTTGGTTTTCCTGGGTGTTCCTTGGTTTTCTTGGGTGTTCCTTGTTTTTCCTGGGTGTTCCTTGGTTTTCTTGGGTGTTCCTTGGTTTTCTTGGGTGTCCTTGGTTTTCTTGGGTGTTCCTTGGTTTTCTTGGGTGTCCTTGGTTTTCCTGGGTGTTCCTTGGTTTTCTTGGGTGTCCTTGGTTTTCTTGGGTGTTCCTTGGTTTTCCTGGGTGTTCCTTGGTTTTCTTGTGTGTCTTTGGTTTTCCTGGGTGTTCCTTGGTTTTCTTGGGTGTCCTTGGTTTTCCTGGGTGTCTTGGTTTCTTTCTGGGTGTTCCTTGGTTTTCTTAAGTGTCCTTGGTTTTCTTGGGTGTTCCTTGGTTTTCCTGGGTGTTCCTGGGTTTTTCTTGGTGTTCCTTGGTTTTCCTTGGTTTTCTTGGGTGTCCTTGGTTTTCCTGGGTGTTCCTTGGTTTTCTTGGGTGTTCCTTGGTTTTCTTGGGTGTCCTTGGTTTTCTTTGGGTACCCCTTGGTTTTCCTGGGTGTTCCTTGGTTTTCTTGGGTGTTCCTTGGTTTTCCTGGGTGTTCCTTGGTTTTCTTGGGTGTCCTTGGTTTTCCTGGGTGTTCCTTGGTTTTCTTGTTTTTCCTGGGTGTTCCTTGGTTTTCCTGGGTGTTCCTTGGTTTTCCTGGGTGTTCCTTGGTTTTCCTGGGTGTTCCTTGGTTTTCCAAGTGTTCCTTGGTTTTCCTATGTGTTCCTTGGCTTTCCTGGGTGTCTTGGTTTTCCTTGGTGTTCCTTGCTTTTCCTGGGTGTCTTTGGTTTCTGTTTTCCTTGGTTTTCCTGGGTGTTCCTTGGTTTTCCTGGGTGTTCTTTGGTTTTCCTGGGTGTTCCTTGGTTTTCCTGGGTTTTCCTTGGTTTTCCTATGTGTTCCTTGGTTTTCCTGGGTGTTCCTTGGTTTTCCTGGGTGTTCCTTGGTTTTCCTGGGTGTTCCTTGGTTTTCCTGGTATGTCTTGTTTTCCTTGGAAGTTCCTTGGTTTTCCTGGGTGTTCCTGGGTTTTTCTTGGTGTTCCTTGGTTTTCCTGGGTGTTCCTTGGTTTTCCTGGGTGTTCCTTGGTTTTCCTATGTGTTCCTTGGTTTTCCTTATGTTCCTGGTTTTCCTGGGTGTTCCTTGGTTTTCCTGGGTGTTCCTTGGTTTTCCTGGGTTTTCCTGGGTGTTCCTTGGTTTTCCTGGGTGTTCCTGGGTTTTTCTTGGTGTTCCTTGGTTTTCCTGGGTGTTCTGCTTTTCCTGGGTGTTCTTGGTTTTCCTGGGTGTTCCTTGGTTTTCCTGGGTGTTCCTTGGTTTTCCTTGGTTTTCCTGGGTGTTCCTTGGTTTTCCTGGGTGTTCCTTGGTTTTCCTGGGTGTTCCTTGGTTTTCCTTTTCCTTGGTTTTCCTGGGTGTTCCTGAGTTTTCCTTGGAGTTCCTTGGTGTTCCTTGGTTTTCCTGGGTGTTCCTTGGTTTTCCTGGGTGTTCCTGTGTTTTCCTGGTGTTCTTTGCTTTTCTTGGGTGTTCATTGGTGTTCCTTGGTTTTCCTAGGTGTTCCTTGGTTTTCCTGGGTGTTCCTGGGTGTTCCTTGGTTTTCCTTGGTTTTCCTGGGTGTTCCTTGGTTTTCCTGGGTGTTCCTTGTTTTTTCTGGGTGTTCCTTGGTTTTCCTTGGTGTTCCTTGGTGTTCCTTGGTTTTCCTTGGTGTTCCTTGGTTTTCCTGGGTGTTCCTTGGTGTTCCTGGGTGTTCCTTGGTTTTCCTGGGTGTTCCTTGGTTTTCCTGGGTGTTCCTTGGTTTTCCTGGGTGTTCCTTGGTTTTCCTGGGTGTTCCTTGGTTTTCTTGGGTGTTCCTTGGTTTTCCTTGGTTTTCCTGGGTGTCTTTGGTTTTCTCTGGGTGTCTTTTGGTTTTCCTGGGTGTTCCTTGGTTTTCCTGGGTGTTCCTTGGTTTTCCTATGTGTTCCTTGGTTTTCCTGGGTGTTCCTTGGTTTTCCTGGGTGTTCCTTGGTTTTCCTATGTGTTCCTTGGTTTTCCCAGCCTCTTGGTTTTCCTAGGTGTTCCTTGGTTTTCCTGGGTGTTCCTTGCTCTTCTCCTGGGTGTTCCTTTTTTGGTTTTCCTGGGTGTCTTTGGTTTTCCTGGGTGTTCCTGGGTTTTTCTTGGGTGTTCCTTGCTTTCTGGGTGTTCCTTGGTTTTCCAGGTGTTCCTTGGTTTTCCTATGTGTTCCTTGGTTTTCCTGGGTGTTCCTTGGTTTTCTTGGGTGTTCCCGGGGTTTTTCTTGGTGTTCCTTGGTTTTCCTTGGGTGTTCCTTGGTTTTCTGGGTGTCTTTTGTCCTGGGTGTTCCTTGGTTTTCCTGGGTGTTCCTTGGTTTTCCTGGGTGTTCCTTGGTTTTCCTGGGTGTTCCTTGGTTTTCCTGGGTGTTCCTTGGTTTTCCTGGGTGTTCCTTGGTTTTCCTGGGTGTTCCTTGGTTTTCCTGGGTGTTCCTTGGTTTTCCTGGGTGTTCCTTGGTTTTCCTGAGTGTTCCTTGGTTTTTCTTGGAGTTCCTTGGTGTTCCTTGGTTTTCCTGGGTGTTCCTTGGTTTTCCTGGGTGTTCCTTGGTTTTCCTGGGTGTTCCTTGGTTTTCCTGGGTGTCTTTAGTTTTCCTGGGTGTTCCTTGTTTTCTTGGGTGTTCCTTGGTTTTTCTTGGAGTTCCTTGGTGTTCCTTGGTTTTCCTGGGTGTTCCTTGGTTTTCCTTGGTGTTCCTTGGTTTTCCTTGGTTTTCCTTGGTGTTCCTTGGTTTTCCTGGGTGTTCCTTGGTTTTCCTGGGTGTTCCTTGGTTTTCCTGGGTGTTCCTTGGTTTTCCTGGGTGTTCCTTGGTTTTTCTTGAGTCTCTTGGTGTTCCTTGGTTTTCCTGGGTGTTCTTTGGTTTTCCTGGGTGTTCCTTGGTTTTCCTGGGTGTTCTTTGGTTTTCCTGGGTGTCTCTTTTTGGTTTTCCCAGGTGTCTTTGGTTTTCTCTCGGGTGTCCTTTGGTTTTCCTGGGTGTTCCTTGGTTTTCCTTGGTTTTCCTGGGTGTTCCTTGGTTTTCCTGGGTGTTCCTTGGTTTTCCTGGGTGTTCCTTGGTTTTCCTGGGTGTTCCTTGGTTTTCCTGGGTGTTCCTTGGTTTTCCTGGGTGTTCCTTGGTTTTCCTGGGTGTTCCTTGGTTTTCCTGGGTGTTCCTTGGTTTTCCTGGGTGTTCCTTGGTTTTCCTGGGTGTTCCTTGGTTTTCCTGGGTGTTCCTTGGTTTTCCTGGGTGTTCCTTGGTTTTCCTTGTTTTTCCTGGGTGTTCCTTGGTTTTCCTGGGTGTTCCTTGGTTTTCCTGGGTGTTCCTTGGTTTTCCTGGGTGTTCCTTGGTTTTCCTGGGTGTGTTCCTGGTTTTCCATGTCTTTGGTTTTCCTGGTGTTCTTGGCTCTTGGTGTTCTTTGGTTTTCCTGGGTGTTCCTTGGTTTTCCTGGGTTTTCCTTGGTTTTCCTGGGTGTTCCTATTTTCTGGGTGTTCTTTGTTTTCCTTGCATTCTTGGTTTTCCTGGGTTTTCCTTGGTTTTCTCAAGTGTTCCTTGGTTTTCCTGGGTGTTCCTTGGTTTTCCTGGGTGTTCCTTGGTTTTCCTGGGTGTTCCTTGGTTTTCCTGGGTGTTCCTTGGTTTTCCTGGGTGTTCCTTGGTTTTCCTGGGTGTTCCTGGGTTTTTCTTGGTGTTCCTTGGTTTTCCTGGGTGTTCCTTGGTTTTCCTGGGTGTTCCTTGGTTTTCCTATGTGTTCCTTGGTTTTCCTTGGTGTTCCTTGGTTTTCCTGGGTGTTCCTTGGTTTTCCTGGGTGTTCCTTGGTTTTCCTGGGTTTTCCTGGGTGTTCCTTGGTTTTCCTGGGTGTTCCTGGGTTTTTCTTGGTGTTCCTTGGTTTTCCTGGGTGTTCCTTGGTTTTCCTGGGTGTTCCTTGGTTTTCCTGGGTGTTCCTTGGTTTTCCTGGGTGTTCCTTGGTTTTCCTTGGTTTTCCTGGGTGTTCCTTGGTTTTCCTGGGTGTTCCTTGGTTTTCCTGGGTGTTCCTTGGTTTTCCTGGGTGTTCCTTGGTTTTCCTGGGTGTTCCTTGGTTTTTCTTGGAGTTCCTTGGTGTTCCTTGGTTTTCCTGGGTGTTCCTTGGTTTTCCTGGGTGTTCCTTGGTTTTCCTGGGTGTTCCTTGGTTTTTCTTGGAGTTCATTGGTGTTCCTTGGTTTTCCTAGGTGTTCCTTGGTTTTCCTGGGTGTTCCTGGGTGTTCCTTGGTTTTCCTTGGTTTTCCTGGGTGTTCCTTGGTTTTCCTGGGTGTTCCTTGTTTTTTCTGGGTGTTCCTTGGTTTTCCTGGGTGTTCCTTGGTTTTTCTTGGAGTTCCTTGGTGTTCCTTGGTTTTCCTGGGTGTTCCTTGGTTTTCCTGGGTGTTCCTTGGTTTTCCTGGGTGTTCCTTGGTTTTCCTGGGTGTTCCTTGGTTTTCCTGGGTGTTCCTTGGTTTTCTTGGGTGTTCCTTGGTTTTCCTGGGTGTTCCTTGGTTTTCCTGGGTGTTCCTTGGTTTTCCTTGGTTTTCCTGGGTGTTCCTTGGTTTTCCTGGGTGTTCCTTGGTTTTCCTGGGTGTTCCTTGGTTTTCCTGTGTTCCTTGGTTTTCCTGCGGTGGTTCCCTGGTTTCTTCCTGGTGTGGGTACTCTTTGGTTTTCCTGGGTGTTCCTTGGTTTTCCTATGTGTTCCTTGGTTTTCCTGGGTGTTCCTTGGTTTTCCTAGGTGTTCCTTGGTTTTCCTGGGTGTTCCTTGGTTTTCCTGGGTGTTCCTTGGTTTTCCTGGGTGTTCCTTGGTTTTCCTGGGTGTTCCTGGGTTTTTCTTGGTGTTCCTTGGTTTTCCTGGGTGTTCCTTGGTTTTCCTGGGTGTTCCTTGGTTTTCCTATGTGTTCCTTGGTTTTCCTGGGTGTTCCTTGGTTTTCTTGGGTGTTCCTGGGTTTTTCTTGGTGTTCCTTGGTTTTCCTTGGTGTTCCTTGGTTTTCCTGGGTGTTCCTTGGTTTTCCTGGGTGTTCCTTGGTTTTCCTGGGTGTTCCTTGGTTTTCCTGGGTGTTCCTTGGTTTTCCTGGGTGTTCCTTGGTTTTCCTGGGTGTTCCTTGGTTTTCCTGGGTGTTCCTTGGTTTTCCTGGGTGTTCCTGGGTTTTCCTGGGTGTTCCTTGGTTTTCCTGGGTGTTCCTTGGTTTTCCCAGGTCTTTTGGGTTTTTCTGGTGTTCCTGGTGTTCCTTGGTTTTCCTGGGTGTTCCTTGGTTTTCCTGGGTGTTCCTTGGTTTTCCTGGGTGTTCCTTGGTTTTCCTGGGTGTTCCTTGGTTTTCCTGGGTGTTCCTTGGTTTTCCTGGGTGTTCCTTGGTTTTTCTTGGAGTTCCTTGGTGTTCCTTGGTTTTCCTAGGTGTTCCTTGGTTTTCCTGGGTGTTCCTTGGTTTTCCTTGGTTTTCCTGGGTGTTCCTTGGTGTTCCTTGGTTTTCCTGGGTGTTCCTTGGTTTTCCTGGGTGTTCCTTGGTTTTCCTGGGTGTTCCTTGCTTTTGGAGTTCCTTGGTGTTCTTGGTTTTCCTGGGTGTTCCTTGGTTTCCTCCTGGGTGTTCCTTGGTTTTCCTGGGTGTCTTTGGTTTTCCAAAATTTTTGGTTTTCCGGGTGTTCCTTGGTTTTCCTGGGTGTTCCTTGGTTTTCCTGGGTGTTCCTTGGTTTTCCTTGGTTTTTCTGGGTGTTCCTTGGTTTTCCTGGGTGTTCCTTGGTTTTCCTGGGTGCTTTTGGTTTCTTCTGGGGTGTCTTTGCCTTCCTGTGTTCCTTGGTTTTCCTGGGTGTTCCTTTGGTTTTCCTGAGTGTTCCTTGAGCTCTGGGTGTTCCTTGGTTTTCCTGAGTGTTCCTTGGTTTTCCTGTGGTTCTTGGTTTTCCGAGTGGTTCCCTTGCTTTTCTGGAGTTCCTGGTTTTCCTTGTTTTTCCTGCGTTCCCGTGTTTCTTCCCCGGGTGTTCCCTGGCTCTTCCTCGGGGTGCCCGGTTTTCCCGGTGCCCTTGGTTTTCCTGGGTGTTCCTTGGTTTTCCTGGGTGTTCCTTGTTTTTCCTGAGTGTTCCTTGGTTTTCCTGGGTTATCCTTGGTTTTCCTGGGTGTTCCTTGGTTTTCCTTGTTTTTCCTGAGTGTTCCTTGGTTTTCCTGGGTGTTCCTTGGTTTTCCTTGTTTTTCCTGAGTGTTCCTTGGTTTTCCTGGGTGTTCCTTGGTTTTCCTGAGTGTTCCTTGGTTTTCCTGGGTGTTCCTTGGTTTTCCTATGTGTTCCTTGGTTTTCCTGGGTGTTCCTTGGTTTTCCTGGGTGTTCCTTGGTTTTCCTATGTGTTCCTTGGTTTTCCTGGGTGTTCCTTGGTTTTCCTAGGTGTTCCTTGGTTTTCCTGGGTGTTCCTTGGTTTTCCTGGGTGTTCCTTGGTTTTCCTGGGTGTTCCTTGGTTTTCCTGGGTGTTCCTGGGTTTTTCTTGGTGTTCCTTGGTTTTCCTGGGTGTTCCTTGGTTTTCCTGGGTGTTCCTTGGTTTTCCTATGTGTTCCTTGGTTTTCCTGGGTGTTCCTTGGTTTTCTGTGGTGTTCCTGGGTTTTTCTTGGTGTTCCTTGGTTTTCCTGGGTGTTCCTTGGTTTTCCTGGGTGTTCCTTGGTTTTCCTGGGTGTTCCTGTGTTTTCCTGGGTGTTCCTTGGTTTTCCTGGGTGTTCCTTGGTTTTCCTGGGTGTTCCTTGGTTTTCCTGGGTGTTCCTTGGTTTTCCTTGGTGTTCCTTGGTTTTCCTGGGTGTTCCTTGGTTTTCCTGGGTGTCTTGAAGTTTTCCTGGGGTGTTCCTTGGTTTTTCTTGGAGTTCCTTGGTGTTCCTTGGTTTTCCTGGGTGTTCCTTGGTTTTCCTGGGTGTTCCTTGGTTTTCCTGGGTGTTCCTTGGTTTTCCTGGGTGTTCCTTGGTTTTCCTGGGTGTTCCTTGGTTTTTCTTGGAGTTCCTTGGTGTTCCTTGGTTTTCCTAGGTGTTCCTTGGTTTTCCTGGGTGTTCCTTGGTTTTCCTTGGTTTTCCTGGGTGTTCCTTGGTTTTCCTGGGTGTTCCTTGGTTTTCCTGGGTGTTCCTTGGTTTTCCTGGGTGTTCCTTGGTTTTCCTGGGTGTTCCTTGGTTTTTCTTGGAGTTCCTTGGTGTTCCTTGGTTTTCCTGGGTGTTCCTTGGTTTTCCTGGGTGTTCCTTGGTTTTCCTGGGTGTTCCTTGGTTTTCCTGGGTGTTCCTTGGTTTTCCTGGGTGTTCCTTGGTTTTCCTTGGGTGTTCCTTGGTTTTCCTGGGTGTTCCTTGGTTTTCCTTGGTTTTCCTTGGTTTTCCTTGGTTTTCCTGGGTGTTCCTTGGTTTTCCTGGGTGTTCCTTGGTTTTCCTGGGTGTTCCTTGGTTTTCCTGGGTGTTCCTTGGTTTTCCTGGGTGTTCCTTGGTTTTCCTGGGTGTTCCTTGGTTTTCCTGAGTGTTCCTTGGTTTTCCTGGGTGTTCCTTGGTTTTCCTGAGTGTTCCTTGGTTTTCCTGGGTGTTCCTTGGTTTTCCTGAGTGTTCCTCGGTTTTTCTTGGAGTTCCTTGGTTTTCCTTGTTTTTCCTGGGTGTTCCTGTGTTTTCCTGGGTGTTCCTTGGTTTTCCTGGGTGTTCCTTGGTTTTCCTGAGTGTTCCTTGGTTTTCCTGGGTGTTCCTTGGTTTTCCTGGGTGTTCCTTGGTTTTCCTGGGTGTTCCTTGGTTTTCCTGGGTGTTCCTTGTTTTTCCTGAGTGTTCCTTGGTTTTCCTGGGTTATCCTTGGTTTTCCTGGGTGTTCCTTGGTTTTCCTTGTTTTTCCTGAGTGTTCCTTGGTTTTCCTGAGTGTTCCTTGGTTTTCCTGGGTGTTCCTTGGTTTTCCTTGTTTTTCCTGAGTGTTCCTTGGTTTTCCTGGGTGTTCCTTGGTTTTCCTTGGTTTTCCTGGGTTTTCCTGGGTGTTCCTTGGTTTTCCTGAGTGTTCCTTGTTTTTCCTGAGTGTTCCTTGGTTTTCCTGGGTTTTCCTTGTTTTTCCTGGGTGTTCCTTGGTTTTCCTGGGTGTTCCTTGGTTTTCCTTGGTTTTCCTGGGTGTTCCTTGGTTTTCCTGGGTGTTCCTTGGTTTTCCTGGGTTTTCCTTGGTTTTCCTGGGTGTTCCTTGGTTTTCCTGGGTGTTCCTTGTTTTTCCTGAGTGTTCCTTGGTTTTCCTGGGTGTTCCTTGGTTTTCCTTGTTTTTCCTGAGTGTTCCTTGGTTTTCCTGGGTGTTCCTTGGTTTTCCTGGGTTTTCCTTGGTTTTCCTGGGTGTTCCTTGGTTTTCCTGGGTGTTCCTTGGTTTTCCTTGGTGTTCCTTGGTTTTCCTTGGGTGTTCCTTGGTTTTCCTTGGTGTTCCTTGGTTTTCCTTGGTTTTCCTTGGGTGTTCCTTGGTTTTCCTGGGTGTTCCTTGGTTTTCCTGGGTGTTCCTTGGTTTTCCTGGGTGTTCCTTGGTTTTCCTTGGTGTTCCTTGGTTTTCCTTGGTTTTCCTGGGTTTTCCTTGGTTTTCCTGGGTGTTCCTTGGTTTTCCTTGGTTTTCCTTGGTTTTCCTTGGGTGTTCCTTGGTTTTCCTTGGTTTTCCTTGGTGTTCCTTGGTTTTCCTTGGTGTTCCTTGGTTTTCCTTGGTGTTCCTTGGTTTTCCTTGGTGTTCCTTGGTTTTCCTGGGTGTTCCTTGGTTTTCCTGGGTGTTCCTTGGTTTTCCTTGGTTTTCCTTGGTGTTCCTTGGTTTTCCTTGGTTTTCCTTGGTGTTCCTTGGTTTTCCTTGGTTTTCCTTGGTTTTCCTTGGTTTTCCTTGGTTTTCCTTGGTGTTCCTTGGTTTTCCTGGGTGTTCCTTGGTTTTCCTGGGTGTTCCTTGGTTTTCCTGGGTGTTCCTTGGTTTTCCTTGTTTTTCCTGAGTGTTCCTTGGTGTTCCTTGGTTTTCCTTGTTTTTCCTGAGTGTTCCTTGGTTTTCGTGGGTGATCCTTGGTTTTCCTGGGTGTTCCTTGGTTTTCCTGGGTGTTCCTTGGTTTTCCTGGGTGTTCCTTGGTTTTCCTGGGTGTTCCTTGGTTTTCCTGGGTGTTCCTTGGTTTTCCTGGGTGTTCCTTGGTTTTCCTGGGTTTTCCTTGGTTTTCCTGGGTGTTCCTTGGTTTTCCTGGGTGTTCCTTGGTTTTCCTGGGTGTTCCTTGGTTTTCCTGAGTGTTCCTGGTTTTCCGGTGTTCCTGGTTTGGGTGTTCCTGGTTTTCCTGGGTGTTCCCTTGGTTTTCCGGTTTTCCTTGAGTGTTCCTGTGTTTTCCTGAGTGTTCCTTGGTTTTCCTGGGTGTTCATTGGTTTTCCTTGGTTTTCCTGGGTGTTCTTTGGTTTTCCTGAGTGTTCCTTGGTTTTCCTGGGTGTTCCTTGGTTTTCCTGGGTGTTCCTTGGTTTTCCTGGGTGTTCCTTGGTTTTCCTGAGTGTTCCTTGGTTTTCCTGAGTGTTCCTTGGTTTTCCTGAGTGTTCCTTGGTTTTCCTGAGTGTTCCTTGGTTTTCCTGGGTGTTCCTTGGTTTTCTTGAGTGTTCCTTGGTTTTCCTTGGTTTTCCTGGGTGTTCCTTGGTTTTCCTGAGTGTTCCTTGGTTTTCCTGAGTGTTCCTTGGTTTTCCTGAGTGTTCCTTGGTTTTCCTTGGTTTTCCTGGGTGTTCCTTGGTTTTCCTGAGTGTTCCTTGGTTTTCCTGAGTGTTCCTTGGTTTTCCTTGGTTTTCCTGAGTGTTCCTTGGTTTTCCTTGGTTTTCCTGGGTGTCCCTTGGTTTTCCTGGGTGTTCCTGGGTTTTCCTGGGTGTTCCTTGGTTTTCCTTGGTTCTCCTGGGTGTTCCTTGGTTTTCCTGTGTTTTCTTGGGTGTTCCTGGGTTTTCCTGTGTTTTCTTTGGTTTTCCTTAATTTTTCTGGGTTTTCCTTCGTTGGTTTGTTTTCAAGACTCGCCAAATGACCCATTGTGGTGTTGGCAGTCACTGGGTCCTCAAACAATCCAATAAGCCACTTCGTCAGTAGAGAAGCCAAGCCACAACCCTAGATCCTTTGAGATTTACTTCATCTTGTAAAGTCTTGTACATTTTCTCGTATTCACAAGATTGAAGTATATCACGAACCACTATCATTGATATTATTATTTTTTTTTCTTTTCTTACTCCCGCCAAGGAGTTTATGTTTTTGTAGGAGTATGTGTGAGTACTTTTCCACTGACGTTGTACAGATTTCAGAGACTGCATAAAAAGTTGCTCTTGCGATGGGATTATTTTGGCGGAGGTTTCACTTGGCGGAGGTTTGCACTTAACGGAGGTCTGCACTCTTTTTTTTCTATTATTGTATTGTAGTTTTTCTTGTCATTATTGTATCTAACTGTATATATATATATTTTTTTTTCATTTAATGTGGGGGCCTCTTTTTTGAGGATCCCAAGTCGGTTGCACCATTTGCAGTTTTGCACCCTATGGCACATGGACCAAGGTAAATTTCTGCGGTACCCCCTTCCTTTAATGCCCAATGAAAGTGCTTATTTTGCTAAATGATTAATCCCCGATGAAAATACAGTTCTTATGCCATAAAATTCTAGTCAGAATCCGAAAACATTCAACGTATATATATAATTCCCGAGCAAATCAAACCCGATTTTTTTTTACGTATGCATGAACGACTACAGCTGAGTCTGAATCACACACAGAAAAAAAAGTAAAGAGAAAAAAATAATAATAAAAATAAAGAATAAAAAAATAAAATAAAATAAAAAAATAGAGACGAAAAAGTCCCTCCATTGTTACGAGGGACACGTATCCATGGCAACACATTAAGCCAAAGAAAAAAACACGAGAAAAAGAAGATAATAGACTAACAAAAAGGAGAAGAAAGACATAAAGACATCCCAATATAAAAAGTAACTGATCAAATAGTAAAATGAACAACTACGACCACTCAGTACGCCCAGTTCAAACTATTTATAAAAAAAATGAAGAAGGAAAAAAAGAGTCCCAAAAACATGCTATACTTACCAGACAATATCTCAGTAAGTGTAATGACAGTATTCAGACACGCACACTGGCAAAACATCACGGAGCCAGACCGGACCTTCCGCCACCACATTCAGAAAATGTTATAAGCCAGCGACCTCTCACAACCTCGAACTGGACAACCAAAACAAACACCACAGAAGAAGAAGAAGAAGAAAAACAAAACAGTCACACAATCCTCGGCTTCGTCGTTCTACACCCAACCTCCATAACACCTTATTTGGCAACAGGGCGAGCCAGAGCCGGAAGACTTAAAATGAAAAATGAAAAATGAAAAGAGATCCACAAAAAAAGAATGTTATAAAGCGAAACGTTAAAGGCAAAATTCTCAACTACTTCACCAGGTAGTGGAAATAGACACACATCATGGACACGTCATTTATAACAGCGACCACTTACGCACCTTCACGCAGACTATTCGCGCCATAACCGGGCATATTTCAAATACAGAAAACCAATATCCATAATGGGGGATTTTAATGCACACGGTAGGGGAAACTCACTCATTTCCACGACGGCAGACACACACACGCCTCAACCCGCACTCACCCGCGTATATACGAGCCAACGCCTCGCCTCCACTTACACCAGATTTAGTCCTTGCAAACACATAAACAAACCTGAATTGCCGCATTATCACAAGCCATGTTGCATCTGGCGATCAACTCATGGATCCATCTCCTACCAGAGACACAGAAACATGCAAGATGGGAAGGGTTAAAACATGCACTTCAGATTACAAGCGGCAACGCACTGACATACCTAAACCAGTGGTATGCACACCTCCATAAAAACAACATTCAAAACACTAAACACACAATAGAGTAACCCAGTGTCTACTAACGCTAAAAAAATACGATATAAACAACTTTGTAAATTTGAAAAGACATAGAAAGGGAACACTGAATTACGCAAACGAAATTCGAAAACAATTGGACAACCAAACATGTCAGATGAACAACCAACACTGAGACACACTGACAGAAGAGCTATGCAACAACATAAAAAAATCATAAAGTCTTCTAAACGAAGTACAGAAGATTATAAGGCAGACGATAGATAGGTACATCAGAGGGGAGGGAATCTGTCCATTTGAACTTCATGCAATAGAATTTCCAGATTTCCCTTGCTGTGATTGCGATATTTAACCCACACGCGCAACATTCAGAGAGGCCGAGGTTAAACAGTTTTTGCAGTACTTATGATATATAATTCTGCCATTGCAAACCTCACGCTTAGTACAATTTTATCCCGTGTCAGAAGACATGAACAGTCTGATTATGCATTATATACCACCTAACATGTTCAACAGGCTCTTTATATATTTTTTTTTCTCTCTCTCTCCCTCTCTCTTTCTTTCTCTGTTTCCCTCTCTCTTTCTCTCTCTCTCTCTCTCTCCCTCTCCCTTTCTCTCTCTCTCTCTCTCTCTCTCTCTCTCTCTCCCTTTCCCACTCCTCCTCTCTCTCTCTTTCTTTCCCTCTCCCTTTCTATCCCTCTTTCTCTCTCTCTCTTTCCCTCTCCCTTTCTCTCTCTCTCTCTCTCCATCTATCTATCTTTTTATCTATCTATCTCCCTCTCTCTCTCTCTACCTCCCTCTCTTTCTCTCTCTTTCTCTCTCGCTCTCTCTCTCTCTCTCTATCTATCTATCTCCCTCTCTCTCTATCTCTCTCCCTCTCCCTCTCTCTGTCTCTCTCTCTCCCTCCCATCTCTCTTTCTTTCTCTGTTTTCCTCTCTTTTTCTCTTAAAAACCATAAAACATTTTAATGGCTGCGATACCTTTTAGACTAAAGGGATCGTGTCAGGCAAGGTCTTGGAAGAGAAGTGGTCTGAAATGCTGTTAAAAGCTCCCAGCATAACCTTTTTCCTTGTGTATATCAAAAGCATCACGAAATGGAAAATACATTAGCACATTTACTCACTTTATTCATGTGTTTTTTTTCACTTTTATATTCACGATATGA
>BOPN01000484.1:5000-7500 GCA_017312705.2 Penaeus japonicus
TCTCCCTCCCTCCCTCCCCCTCTCCCAACCCTCCCACTCTCTCCCTCCCCCTCTCCCAACCCTCCCACTCCCTCCCTCCCTCTCCCCAGCCCTCCCGCCCTCCCTCCCCCTCTCCCAACCCTCCCTCTCCTCCCCCCCCTCTCCCAACCCTCCCACTCTCTCCCTCCCCCTCTCCCAACCCTCCCACTCCCTCCCTCCCCCTCTCCCAACCCTCCCACTCCCTCCCTCCCCCTCTCCCAACCCTCCCACTCTCTCCCTCCCCCTCACCCAACCCTCCCACTCTCTCCCTCCCCCTCTCCCAACCCTCCCACTCTCTCCCTCCCCCTCACCCAACCCTCCCACTCTCTCCCTCCCCCTCTCCCAACCCTCCCACTCTCTCCCTCCCCCTCTCCCAACCCTCCCACTCCCTCCCTCCCCCTCACCCAACCCTCCCACTCTCTCCCTCCCCCTCTCCCAACCCTCCCACTCCTCCCCCTCACCCAACCCTCCACTCTCTCCTCCCCCTCCCCCTCTCTCCCTCCCCCTCTCCCAACCCTCCCACTCTCTCCCTCCCCTCCCCAACCCCTCCCCACTCTCTCCCTCCCCCTCTCCCAACCCTCCCACTCCCTCCCTCCCCCTCACCCAACCCTCCCACTCTCTCCCTCCCCCTCTCCCAACCCTCCCACTCTCTCCCTCCCCCTCACCCAACCCTCCCACTCTCTCCCTCCCCCTCCCCCTCTCCCAACCCTCCCACTCCTCTCCCAACCCTCCCTCTCTCCCTCCCCTCTCCCAACTCTCCCACTCCCTCCCTCACCCCCTCTCCCAACCCCTCCCACTCTCTCCCCCCCCCCCCCCTCCCACTCTCTCCCTCCCCCTCCCAACCCTCCCACTCCCTCCCTCCCCTAACCTCCCACTCCCTCCCCTCCCCTCTCCCCAACTCTCCCACTCCCTCCCCTCCCCCTCTCCCCCCCCTCCCCCTCCCTCCCCCCCCCCCTCCCACTCTCTCCCTCCCCCTCTCCCAACCCTCCCACTCTCTCCCTCCCCCTCTCCCAACCCTCCCACTCCCTCCCTCCCCCTCTCCCACTCTCTCCCTCCCCCTCTCCCAACCCTCCCACTCCCTCCCTCCCCCTCTCCCACCCCTCCCACTCCCTCCCTCCCCCTCTCCCAACCCTCCCACTCCCTCCCTCCCCCTCTCCCAACCCTCCCACTCCCTCCCTCCCCTCTCCCAACCCTCCCACTCGCTCCCTCCCCCTCTCCCAACCCTCCCACTCTCTCCCAACCCTCCCACTCCGCTCCCTCCCTCTCCCCAGCCCTCCCACTCTCTCCCCCAGCCTCCCACTCCTCCACCCTCCCCCCTCTCCCAACCCTCCCACTCCCTCCCTCCCCTCTCCCAACCCTCCCACTCCCGCTCCTCCCCCTCTCCCAACCCCTCCCACTCTCTCCCTCCCCCTCTCCCCAACCCTCCACTCCCCTCCTCCCCCTCTCCCACTCTCTCCCTCCCCCTCTCCCAACCCTCCCACTCCTCCTCCCCTCTCCCAACCCTCCCACTCCCTCCCTCCCCCTCTCCCAACCCTCCCACTCCCTCCCTCCCCTCTCCCCAGCCTCCACTCCCTCCCTCCCCTCTCCCAACCCCTCCCACTCGCTCCCTCCCCTCACCCAACCCTCCCTCTCTCCCAACCCCTCCCTCGCTCCCTCCCCCTCTCCCAACCCTCCCACTCTCTCCCAACCCTCCCTCCCCTCCCTCCCTCTCCCCAACCCTCCCTCCCTCCCTCCCTCTCCCAACCCTCCCTCCCGCTCCCTCCCCTCTCCCAACCCTCCACTCTCTCCCAACCCTCCCACTCGCTCCCTCCCCTCTCCCAACCCTCCTCTCTCCCAACCCTCCCACTCCCTCCCTCCCCCTCTCCCAACCCTCCCACTCCCTCCCTCCCCCTCTCCCAACCCTCCCACTCCCTCCCTCCCCCTCTCCCAACCCTCCCACTCGCTCCACTCCCCTCTCCCAACCCTCCCACTTTCTCCCAACCCTCCCACTCGCTCCTCCCCCTCACCCAACCCTCCCACTCCCCTCCCTCCCCCCTCTCCCAACCCTCCCTCTCCCCAACCCTCCCATTCCCTCCCTCCCCTCTCCCAACTCTCCCACTCCCTCCCTCCCCCTCTCCCAACCCTCCCACTCTCTCCCTCCCCCCCTCCCTCTCTCCCTCCCCCTCTCCCCCTCCCTCTCTCCCTCCCCCTCTCCCAACCCTCCCACTCCCTCCCTCCCCCTCTCCCACTCTCTCCCTCCCCCTCTCCCAACCCTCCCACTCCCTCCCTCCCCCTCTCCCAACCCTCCCACACTCCCTCCTCCCCCCCTCCCACTCTCTCCCTCCTCCCCCCTCTCCCTCCTACCCTCTCCCTCCCTCCCCCTTCCCACCACCGTCTCCCTCCCTCCCTCCCCCTCTCCCACCACCCTCTTCCTCCCTCCCTCCCCCTCTCCCAGCCCTCCCACTCTCTCCCTCCCCCTCTCCCAACCCTCCCACTCCCTCCC
>BOPN01000484.1:26804-29027 GCA_017312705.2 Penaeus japonicus
TGCCGAAGCTAGTTTAACCCATTCACAATAGATGATCAGAATATTTCTGACATGATTGGTGATGTCATATGACATCATGGGCTTTTGCTACATATGTACATTGTCCATAGTTATGTTTCTATGTGCACATTGTAGTTGCATTTCTTTGTACATATTTTACTTGACTTGTGAAATTTTTTATAGAAATATAGAAACCTTTTTGTTATCCCTTAGAATAAGATGGACTAAATTAGTTCTGAGAGGTTCAGCGCAGTTCATGAGTGGGTTGATTAAAGAAATGCGAAAAGTCAAAATTGTGGTTTTATTGTGTAGGGAGGTGAGTGTTTCCATCTAAAAATCATGAGCCTGACTAGAAGGGAATTTGGCTGGGCATTCCCTCCCTTGGTTTGACTTAGATTTGCACTTGTGAATGGCTCCTCAAATATAAGTCAGCTTTCCTCCAAACTGAGCTTTGAAAGAGCTCTAAAAACTTCATTATTGTAAAACTTTCCTGTAGAAGAATTTTTGCTCCCTTTTTTTTCTTACAGTATTTATCTTATAAATAGGTATGAAAGTTAAATACTCACAAACTAAAATCAATCTGCACAATTTATTGTTGGATTTTAGTTGTCGTGTTGTTCATTGCCAGACTAAAGTGTGATTTGCGCGAATTTTTTTCCCCGGCTTTTAAATGTTAGGACTCACTTTTCACGGATCTTTTTTGCATAACAAGATAAGACTGTCTGGTTTCCTCACAAATTAAAAAAGGAAGCTATCCAAGCATAATTCATTGTAAGACTCACCACGCCCCAAAAAAACTGAAATAAGATGTTGATGGACAGCTATATTACTTTTAGTCAACAGAAACCAAATATAGCAATGCAGTTGACCTTTATAGCTGGTAGAAGCAGGAAATGTACTACCGATGAAAAAATTGAAGGGTAAAAAAAAAGAGAATTATGTTAATGACAGTAATTGGAGTGGTGTGACATTGACCAAACATATACAATTTCGTCAAGATGAAGCCTGGAATGGTCTGTATGTGAGGTAATTCACCAGACAATCACCTGATGTTGCACGACTCTAGATATTGCAAGTATAGTTGCTGTGGTTGGTTAGCATTGACTAAAACTACTATAACTGGCTAGTGCATTTTTTAAGTCGTCTTTCATTGACAAGATAATTTGCATTAGTGCTTTTAGTAAGAATTACTGTATTTGTAGCATATTATAGGTAAGTTATATTTATTTATTTGATAGTGATAGATTATATTGAACCAATAAATTTCTAATTTTAGATTTATCTCCCTGCCCTACCTCTGCTATCTCCTCTCCTCCCCCTGTCTCCCACTCACAGGATCCCTTCGATGGAGAGGAGTTCGTCGAGCGACTGGCATGGCGCGTTAATGCCAGCATCTCCCCTCCAGGCAGCACAGAGATAGCCTTCAATCCTGACCTCTTGCACGATGCATTCACGCAGGCTATCAAGTAAGCTTATAGGGACATTTGAAGTTATGCTTTGATCTCTCTCTCTCTCTCTCTCTCTCTCTCTCTCTCTCTCTCTCTCTCTCTCTCTCTCTCTCTCTCTCTCTCTCTCTCTCTCTCTCTCTCTCTCTCTCTCTCTCTCTCTCTCTCTCTCTCTCTCTCTCTCTCTCTCTCTCTCTCTCTCTCTCTCTCTCTCTCTCTCTCTCTCTCTCTCTCTCTCTCTCTCTCTCTCTCTCTCTCTCTCTCTCTCTCTCTCTCTCTCTCTCTGTCTGTTTGTCTATTTGTCTGTTTGTCTTTGTGTCTCTTTCTCTTTGTGTCTCTTTCTCTCTTTCTCTCTGTCTCTCTTTCTCTCTTTCTCTCTGTCTCTCTGTCTCTCTTTCTCTCTTTCTCTCTTTCTCTCTTTCTCTCTTTCTCTCTTTCTCTCTTTCTCTCTTTCTCTCTCTCTCTCTCTCTCTCTCTCTCTCTCTCTCTCTCTCTCTCTCTCTCTCTCTCTCTCTCTCTCTCTCTCTCTCTCTCTCTCTCTCTCTCTCTCTCTCTCTCTCTCTCTCTCTCTCTCTCTCTCTCTCTCTCTCTCTCTCTCTCTCTCTCTCTCTCTCTCTCTCTTTACATTTAATGCAGAATTTTCTTCTACCCAGGGACCTGCAGCTTCTCGATGAAAGGACGGCAAAGAAATGTGAACGTTTGGAAGGCGCAGTACGGGAGGAAGAGGTTAAGCACTGGCAGAATGTAGCACAGCTCCTTGACAATAATCGGGTGGGTT
>BOPN01000484.1:31790-34290 GCA_017312705.2 Penaeus japonicus
CAGCCGCGTATTTTCTTCCTTAACGGCCAGCGTAATTTTAATTATGAAGCTTGCACCCCATCCCAGGCCGGGCCAACGCGCTCACGGCAGTATTAAAGGGAAGATATGTATTTATACGCATTTGTTAATGCGGAGTGAGGACGATAGGTCAGGTGTGAGGCGGTTCTGTTGAGTAACACGTGTGTAGATAGGTGCGGTCTCTTGATAATGAGGGTGCGTTATCGTGTTATCGACAGGTGTGCCAGGTGCGGAAGCGCCGTCACGATGACAGGTGCAGTTTTGATAATGACAGGTTCAGACCCCAACGGAATCGATAATGATTCAGTTCGGATGCAGAGAATGGCCGGTTCAGACTCGCAAAATGCGTTAATGGCAGATGTAGTCAGGTGCACCGGGCAAGCAGCAGAAGCGGCAGCGTGCCTGCAGGGGTGCTCTGCTTGCCATCAGCGCCTCTGTGACGCCCGAGCGAGGATCGGGAGCATACAGGGAAAACCTCTTTATTCAGACGACGCCGCGCTCCGTCGGCCCCATTATGTTTATGAAAGCTGCTTTGTCACCGTCGTCCCGCTGCCGTGGGCCTCGTCTGCCCTCTCCCTCGGCTCGTCGCACCCCCCCCCCTTCACCCTCGTCTGCTCCTGCCAGGGATCTGTTCTTGTCTGTCTTTAGCCTTGTCCTTGATCCTCGAGGCCCACGGCTCGTGCCCTGCATCTCGCTAAGTTTTTCATTTTCTGCCGCTTTCTTCACTCATGCCCCCCGTGTGTTCAGTCTTGCTCTTGTGCCTTTAATGTGCTCTTAATCCTGCCCCCCTACCCCAATTTCCCTTTCGTTTGTTTTGAATCTCTGTCTGTTTCCCTGTGTCCTTTTGTCTTTAGTCTCCATCATTCTGTCTTGCGACTTGCTCACCTGGTTTTATTTCTTTAACTGCATTTCGTTTTCCTTTTATTTGTCTTTTGTCATTGTAATTGTAACATAAAAAATGACAGTTAAGATCCCGATAGATTAAGTGAATGAAGAAAAAAAGTTTATAAGACTAACGTTGAAATACTTAGAAGTATGCAGAGGGAAGCAAAGGCAGCGGCATTTCGTGTCGCTGTGACTGCGGGGTTTAGCGCTGATCTCGGGCGTGATCTCTGAGCTCAGCGCCTGTCGCCGCACGTCCAACATGCACGCGAGGGAAGGAGGGCTTGCACGCACTGGTAGAAGGATAGTCGATGTGCAAGCAACTGCGTGGATATTTATTTGTATGTGCGATAATACTCATGCACACGTATAATCGTTCGTATATTTATGAATGCACAAGCATTTACACAGGCGATCAGACACACACATGCACACATTCACTCGTACACACACGGGCGCACTCATGGCCTCACCGAAACAAGCAAGCAGAAGGCATAATCAGCGTGAGTAGGCGAAAGGCTGCAAATAACCGGATATGAAGTTAGGTGATAAACAACGATGAAAAACATCATCCAACTAAGTTTCAAGCCGGCGGAGATTAAACAGGAGGGGGGGGGGTAGGAGAAGGACGACGAC
This sequence comes from Penaeus japonicus, assembly GCA_017312705.2. Classification (NCBI taxonomy): domain Eukaryota; kingdom Metazoa; phylum Arthropoda; class Malacostraca; order Decapoda; family Penaeidae; genus Penaeus; species Penaeus japonicus. The sequence continues at coordinate 33,327 of BOPN01000484.1, forward strand.
GACGACGATGAGACGAATGTTAAGATGACAAAGGAGGGGGAGGAGGGAGGATAAAAGAAAGGAAATAGCTATCAGATTAAGCTATCAGAGATAAGGGAAAGAAGGAGAAGAGTTTAAAAAGGAATGAAGGTATATAAAGGAAAGAGAGAGAGAGAGAGAGAGAGAGAGAGAGAGAGAGAGAGAGAGAGAGAGAGAGAGAGAGAGAGAGAGAAACAGCGCCGTGTCAGAAGGGAATGGAAGAGGGAGAATAGAGAGAGGAGCCCCTCCCCCGATCATCACGACCTCCCCTTCACGGGACATTGATCATGCAAACTAAGGTAGATGAGGGGCATTTGTTAGAGGGGGAGAGGGGGTGGCTCATAGTTGGTGGAGATGGTCAAAGCGTGGGAGGGGGAGGGGGGAAAGGGGAAGGGGATGAGGGGTTGGGAAGTGAGGAGGGGGGGGGAGAGAGGGATATAGGGCTCTTCAGGTCACCGTTGTTGTAGTAGTCCCTTTCATAGGTGTTGATGCTGACTCCCGCTCCTCCTCATCCACCTCTCTCTCCCTCCCCTTCTATCCATCCATCTATCTATCCCTCCCTACCTCCTATCTCTTTCTCTCCCTCCCTCCCTCCCTCCCTCCCTCCCCCCCTTCTACCCATATCAATCGGATTACCTATCTACCAATCTATCTATCTATCTATCAGTCTATCTATCTATTTTTTCCCTGAAACTTTCCTTCTTTCTGGATTCATTCTCCTTCAGCTTCTCTGCTTCATCGTCCAGTTCTCATTTACGTAATCATCTTTGTTTTTATCCTGCCAATAGCCTTCACTTCACGCCGTTTCTCGTTCCCCTCTCGCCCGCTTCACCATCCGAAGCCTTTTTCCCTTTTCTAATTATGGCTCTTTTCTTCTTTCCCCTCTCGTCTGCCTTTCTCTTATGGTTGTGTTTTGATACTGAGCTCTCTCTCCCTCCCTCCCTCC
>BOPN01000484.1:74290-89290 GCA_017312705.2 Penaeus japonicus
AGAATGATGATGGTGATGTGATATGATACTGTGAAGGAGACAAAGGAAGGGCAAGGAAGCATTAGCAACCGCTCGTTCGAGACGGCGGTTGACGGGAGTACTCGGACACTGGCCAGTTCTACATTCGCTGTATATTTCGCGGCGTCACAGCGGCTGGTGGAGGGAGGGAGGGAGGAAGGAAGGAAGGAAGGAAGGAAGGGAGGGAGGGAGGGAGGGAGGAAGGAAGGAAGGAAGGAAGGAAGGAAGGAAGGAAGGAAAGAAAGAAAGAAAGAAAGAAAGAAAGAAAGAAAGAAAGAAAGAAAGAAAGAAAGAAAGAAAGAAAGAAAGAAAGAAAGAAAGAAAGAAGGAAGGAAGGGAGGGAGGAAGGAAGGAAGGAAGGAAGGAAGGAAGGAGAGAAAGAAGGAAGGAAGGAAGGTAAGAAAGAAAGAAGGAAGGAAGGGAGGAAAGAAGGAAGGAAGGGAGGGAGGAAGGAAGGAAGGAAGGAAGGAAGGAAGGAAGGAAAGAAAGAAAGAAAGAAAGAAAGAAAGAAAGAAAGAAGGGAGGAAAGAAGGAAGGGAAGAAGGAAGGAAGGAAGGAAGGAAGGAAGGAAGGAAAGAAAGAAAGAAGGAAGGAAAGAAGGAAGGAAGGGAGGGAGGAAGGAAGGAAGGAAGGAAGGAAGAAGAAGGAAAGAAGGAAGGAAGGAAGGAAGGAAGGAAGGAAGGAAGGGGGAAGAGTGGTGACTGAAGAGTGCAGAGTGCAGAGGGAGGGGGGGAGGGAAGATGGGTTTTCGGCGCCGGGGCCTTGTGCGACTCGGGAATCTGGCTGCAGGACGGGGCTGTATCGGTTTCGGTTGTTTCCTATTATGTCTCTTTGTTAATCTCTCTCTCTCTCTCTCTCTCTCTCTCTCTCTCTCTCTCTCTCTCTCTCTCTCTCTCTCTCTCTCTCTCTCTCTCTCTCTCTCTCTCTCTCTCTCTCTCTCTCTCCCCCCCCCCCATCTCCCTCTGCCCTCTCTCTCTTTCTCCCTCTCTCCCTCTTCTCCTCTCTCTCTCTCACCCTCTCTCTCTTTCTCCGTCCTCATCTACTCCTGCCTCAACCTTCTCCCTCGACCTCCTCCCTTGACCTCCGCGTCCCCTCTACTCTCAGTCAAAACGGTAATCAAGGTACGCGCTAAACACCAACCATATACGTCTGTGTATTTATTTGTTCTTAATTATTTTTTTTCCCTCGGATTTTTGTGTTTGTCTATTTTTTGCATATATATGCATATATCATATATGTATCATAGATATATATGTATATTACATATGTATATATATATGTATGTATGTATGTATGTATGTATATATATATATATATATGTATATGTCTATGTATGTATATATGTATATGTCTATGTATGTATATATGTATATGTCTATGTATGTATATATGTATATGTCTATGTATGTATATATGTATATGTGTATGTATATATGTATATGTATACGTATGTATGTATATATATATGTATATGTATGTATGTATGTATATATGTATATGTATGTATTTATATATGTATATGTGTATGTATGTATATATGTATATGTATATGTACATATATATATATATATATATATATATATATATATATATATATATATATATATATATAGTGTGTGTGTATGTATGTATGTATGTATGTATTTATGTATGTATATATATATCATATATATGATATATATATATATTATATATATATTTTTTATATATATATTATATATTTTATATATATATATATATATATATATATATATATATATATATATATAAATACAAATTTTACCTCCCTGACCGGGACTCGAACCCGAGCCGTCAGATTGACAGACCCGGCCCTTAATCCAATAGACCACACGACCCACTATAAGAATTGTCTAACCAGATGCCTTACAACCATCATGGAAATTACTTATGTGCTCATAGCAGAGCATTGATAACGAGGTTTTACATACAATTCCCATGGGCACTCGGCAGCAATGAAAGTCCCAAATCAGGTATTTCTATATTAAATGCGTTACTGCATTTTACCATCTTTCTTACATATGTATATGTATATATGTATATATATATATATATATATATATATATATGTTTATATATTTGTGTATATATGTTTATATATTTGTGTATATATGTTTATATATTTGTGTATATATGTTTATATATTATTGTATATATATTTAGATATTTGTGTATATATATTTAGATATTTGTGTATATATATTTATATATTTGTGTATATATATTTGTATATTTGTGTATATATATTTGTATATTTGAGTATATATATTTTTATATTTGTGTATATATATTTATATATTTGTTTATATATAAGTATATATATTGATTTATTTATTTATGTATATATATATATATGTGTTATTTATTTATGTATATGTATATGTATATATATATTTATTTATATATGTATATATATATATATATATATATATATATATATATGTATATATATATATATATATTTATATATATATATATATATATTTATATATATATATATTTATTTATGTATATATTTATATATGTATATATATTTATATATGTATATATATTTATGTATGTATATATATTTATGTGTGTATGTATATGTATATATATGTATATTTATGTATATATATGTATATTTATGTATATATATGTATATTTATGTATGTATATGTTCATATATGTATATTTGTATATATACATAAATATATGTGTATATATGTATATATATGTATATATGTATATTTATATATACACATAACTATATGTATATATATATATGTATATATATATATATATATATATATATATGTATATGTATATATATATATATATATATATATATGTATATAAATTTATATATATATATATATATATATATATATATATATATATATATATATATATATGTATATGTACATATATATATGTATATATATATATATATATGTATATATATTTCTGTATATGTATATATGTATATGTTTATATGTATATGTTTATATGTATATATATATATATATATATATATATATATATATATATATATATATATATATATATATGTATGTATGTATGTATGTATGTAAGTATATGTATATGTATATGTATATGTATAAGAATATAAATAAAATTGTCTGTCTCCTTTCTCACATTCCTTGACCAAGTTGGCCAGTGGCCAGACTTCCATCAGCGTCGCGCAAGATAACATTACAATATTTTCTTTTCATTCATTTACAGCGCTGGTTTTGTTCTCACATTTATTTATCTTTATACTTGTCCACCTTCGGTCATGTACAGCACCCTGGAATTTTCCCTCGCTCTTCCTTGCTCTGTTTACCCAATCTTTCCCTTATTTCCTCCCCTTTTCTTTTCTCTCTTCTCTTCTTCCTTCTTCCCCATTCATTTCCCCCCTTCCTCCTTCCTTCCTTCCCCTTGCCTTCGCCTTCCCTCCCCTTCCCTCCCATTCCTCCTCCTCCCCCTCCACCTCCCCCTCTTCTTACATTCTTTCCATTCTCTCCATTTTCCACCTTTCTCCTTCACCTCCTCCCCCCTTCCCCCCCCCCCCTCCTTCTCCCTTCCCTTCTCTCCCTCCCCATTCCCTTTCCCCCTTCTTCCCCTCCCCCATTCCCTTCCTTCCTTCCCATTCCTTCCCCTTCTTCCCCTCCCCATTCCCTTCCCCTTCTTCCTCCCCATTCCCCTTTCCCCCTTCTTCCCCCTCCCCATTCCTTTCCTTCTTCCCTCCCCATTCCCTTTCCCCTTCTTCCCCTCCCCATTCCCTTTCCCCTTCTTCCCCTCCCCATTCCCTTTCCCCTTCTTCCCCTCCCCATTCCCTTTCCCCTTCTTCCCCTCCCCATTCCCTTTCCTCCCCCTTCCCTCCCCATTCCCTTTCCCCTTTTTCCCCTTCTTCCCTTTCCCCCTTCCCCCTTCCCCTTCCCCCTCTCCCCTCCTTCCCCTTCCTCCTCTTCCCTTCCTCCTTCTCCCCTCCTCTTCTGCCCTCCTCCCATTCCCCTTCCCCTTCCTCTCCTTCCCCCTTCCCCCCTTCCTCCTCTTCCCCCAATCACCCTCATCTTCCGGTCGAACACCACCAAGTTTAGCCGCGAGTCGTAACAAGACGGGCAGACACCGCGTGTGATCCTCGCTAACTTGATTATAACAACTGCGTCTCTGCTCCCAGCAGCCACCTCCTACTCCTCCTTCGCCCTCTTCTAAATGTCCTCCTTCCCCTCCTGTCGTCGTTTTCCTCCTTTCTTTCTTCCCTTCTCCCTTTTCTTTTCCTTCTCCTTTTCCTTCTCCTCCTTCTCCTCCTCCTCCTCCTACCATTCTCCCCTTCCCCCTTTTCTTCTTCTCCTTTTCGCCCTCCTCCTTTTTTTCCTCCTTTTTCTCCTTTCCTTTTTCTCCCCCCCACTCCTCCTCCTCCTCCTCCTCCTCCTCCTCCTCCTCCTCCTCCTCCATCTCCTCCTCCTCCTCCTCCTCCTCCTCCTCCTCCTCCCTCCTCCTCCTCCTCCTCCTCCTCCTCCTCCTTCTTCATCTCCTCCTCCTCCTCCCCCTCCCCCTCCCCCTCCCCCTCCCCCTACTCCCTTCCCTATTCCCCCTCCTCTCCCTTCTCCTATTTTCTTTCGCTTCTTAGCTGCCCGGGACAGACACTTGGCATAAGGTAACCAAGACAATTAACTAGTTGTAGATGTACCTTGGTGTACGATTACTCGTCCCAGCGCTTGGCTCTCCTCTTTCACCCTACTCTCGTTTCCTCCTCTCCCTCTCTCTTTCTTTTTCTATTTCTCTTTCCCTTTTTCCGTCTCTACTGTTTCTCTTTTCCCGTCTCCCTCTCTATCCGTCTCTCCCTCTCCCTCACCCTCTCCCTCTCCCTCTCCCTCTCTATCTCCCTCTCCCTCACCCTCTCCCTCTCCCTCTCCCTCCCTCTCCCCCTTCATCCTTCCTCCCTTCCACTCTTCCTCCCTCCCTCTCCTCTCCCCTCTCCCCCCATCTCCGCATAAGGCAAAAGACACAGGCAAGTAATTAGCGAGAGAGGCGGCTTAGAGGTGGACACGAGAAGTGGAGAGCGAGCCGGGCCTTGCCATGACGCCGTTGTTATGGCGAGGAAGCGGTTTGTGATGGCAGGTGAACTCCTAAGTGTAAACTTTGGGTTCGCCAAAAAAGTTTCGTCTTGGGGTGGTGGTGGGGGGGGGGAGCTCGCCTTCTGTTCTCTCTTTCTCTTTCTTTATCTTCTTTCTTTCTTTCCTTCTTTCTTTCTTTCTTTCTCTCTCTCAGCCTCGCCTCTCTTTAGTCCGTCTGTCTATCTGCTTCCCTCCCTCCCTCTCTGTGTCTCTGTGCCTCTTTCTTTCTACCTTTCGCTTCTCCCTCCTGTCTCCTCTGCCTATCTTCTCATTTTCCTTTTTAATCTCTCTCTTTTGTATTATCTTTCCCCCCTCCTTTCCTATTTCACTTCCTCTCCAACCTCATCTCCCCTTCTGCAGTCTCCCTTTTCCTTTCTCCGTCTATCTTTCTCTTATCTAGTTATCTATCAGTCGGTCTGCGTATCTCCACATTTAATCCACAGAAAAGAAAAAAGAAAGAAAGAAAAAACAAAGATAACACAACTGGCTATTATCGATAATAGCTCTTTGATGATATTCAGCGAAGGAGTGACAGGTAAGATAACGCGATGAATGTAATTCAGTCTAAAGGAAGATAAGAGGTTATTGCGAATGCGGAAAGAAGGTGCTTGGAGGAAGAGGAGAAGGGGCGGGACCCCGTCCGATAAGAAGGAAGGAAGCAAAACAGAAAGGAGAATAGAGGAATGTATGGTATAAAAGGAAGGCGCTCTCCGGAAGCCAACATACGCTTAGGGAATGGGAAGAGAGCCGCGAGGGAAAAGAGGAAGATGGGGATTAACAAGGGGGAGGGGAGAGTGGGAGAGGGAGGAGGAGGATGGGTGGGAGGGAGGATGGATGGATGGGGGGAAGGGGGTGGATAGGAGTGAGAGATGAGGAGAAAGAAAATAGAAAAGTGAATCGAAGGAAAAGGGAAAACGTATAGAGAAGGAAAACGAGAGAAAGAGAAGGAGAAGGAAAAATAGGCAAAGAAAAGGGCAGACTAAAGGGTGTAAGACGGAATAGGAGAGAGGCCATGGGACGAAGAGGGGGGGGGGATAGGCTGAAAAACAGGGTCTTTGTTTCGGATCGAGAGCTGAGGTGAAGCTGTTATGGGGAGGAGGGGCTGGAGGGGGTGCAGGGAGGAAGGGAGAATGGGTGAGGGGGGAGGGGAGCTTTTCCTGGATCTCGAACGCAATCCCGCTTTAGGTGAAGAGTTGTCGTTGGATGAGCCATTTTCTCATTGAAGAGTTTTCGACTCTGTTTGGCTTCGTGCTTTTGGGCCGGGAGGAGCGGGGAGGGGGGAGGAGAGAGGAGGGAGGAGAGAGAAGAGAGGAGAGAGGAGAGAGGAGGGAGGAGAGAGAAGAGAGGAGAGAGGAGAAAGGAAAGAGGAAAGAAGAGAGGGGAGAGAGAAAAGGGGAGAGGGGACGGAGGAGAGAGGAGGGAGGAGAGAGAAGAGAGGAGAAAGGAAAGAGGAAAGAAGAGAGGGGAGAGAGAAGAGGGGAGAGGGGACGGAGGAGAGAGGAGGGAGGAGAGAAGAGGGAGGAGAGAGGAGGGAAGAGAGAAGAGAAAAGAGAAGAGAAGAGGAGAGAGGGGAGGGTAGTAGTAGAGTAGAGAGAAAAGGGGAGTGAATGAGTGAGTGGAGGGGAGGAGAGGATCAGGGTAGGGGTGGGACATTACTCAAAACGGCAGTGGGGACGGTGCAAAAAAAAGATGAATGGTTTTGATGTTGACGACAATTAATAATAATGATCGTCACTGTAATTAGTCGTCCTATTTATTAGTTATTATTACTGCTATCGCTAGTGTTCCTGCCACTTCTGCTTCTACCACGATTTTAGCTATTTAAATTTCTATTACTACTATTACTATTCCTACGACCCAAACTAATGCCACTGCTGCTAGATCTACCACTACTATTATTCCCATCGAAACTATTATTACTGCCATTGCTCCTGTTACTAAAGCAACTATGGGTATTGGATGTGCAAGAGAGGCGACCCCAGTGTGGGAGAGAAAGAAAAAAGATTTCCGGAAGATTTAACGGGTTTAAGTAGAAAAAAGTTTGCCAAATAAAAGCTCGGGGCAGGACATCTCGCTTGCTGCCCCTCCCCTACCCCCTCACCCCACCCTCACCCCACCCCTAACTCCTTTCTGTGCGAGCAAAAAGTTTTCTTTGTTTTTCGCGAAGATAAAGAAAATATCGCCCCCGTGCATGCAACGGCAACAATAATAACAAAAAGGAAAGCGAAAGCAAAAGCCAAGCGGAAACGAAATAAAATCTCTAGCTGGTGCAAAACGTGAACATATATCCATTTGAGAAAGGAAGAAAAAATATACATATGAAAAAAATATATACATATACCTGTGAATAAGCCTTTGAATATATGCATTTCTTTATACACTCTCTCTCTCTCTCTCTCTCTCTCTCTCTCTCTCTCTCTCTCTCTCTCTCTCTCTCTCTCTCTCTCTCTCTCTCTCTCTCTCTCTCTCTCTCTCTCTCTCTCTCTCTCTCTCTCTCCCTCCCTCCCTCCCTCCCTCCCTCTCCCCCTCCCTCTCCCTCTCCCTCTCCCTCTCCCTCTCCCTCTCCCTCTCCTTCCCTCCTTCCCTCCTTCCCTCCTTCTCTACCCAATTAGGGAAAGGGGACTCCCTTGGTCCCAAAGGCCTTAGAATCTATAGGCAGGGGGAGGATAGGGAGGAGAGGTTTGTGGGTCTGGGGGGGGGGGTAAGGGAGGGACTAGGGGTGGGAGAGGAAGGATGACGACCAATATGTGGTTACTTACTGTACGCCTGTTGAGGTCATGTCAAGTGTAGATGTGAGGTGAGAGATAATGGCCGAAGGCCTAACCCGTACTCAGTGGCGTAATGGAAAGTGGGGGGGTGGGGGGTGTAAGGGGAAGGAGGCAGAGAGGGAATCCGAGGGGAGGGAAAGGGAAGGGGGGAAAGGGAGAATAGAGATTAGGAGGGGAAGGGAGAACGGAAGGAAGAGAGGGGAAGGAGAAGGGGTACGGGAAGGAGGTGGAGAAGGGAAAGGGTGTAGGGAAGCAGGGGAGAATGGGGAGGGGGAGACAGGGTAGGGAGAGGAGGGAAGAAGGATGAGGCAAGGATATCCGGAACACCTCGATGAGACACGACGGCCTAAGTAGGGCGCTCCTCTCGGCAGGTGGTTGTGCGAGGGGGAGGGAGGGGGCAGATGGGGAAGCGAGGAGGGGGAAGAGGGGGATGATAGCATTCTGATTGCCTTAGATTATGTCGGAAATTATGCGTGGTTGCTGGTAGTTGATTATGGATTTTGGGTGTCGTTTTCTATGAGAATTTTGTATTTGTTCTTGTACTTGTAATTGTTCTTGTCGACGAATTTCACAGCAGGTATTGTGTGTTTCACAACCAAGTTGTAAGTCTTTCGAGTAGAGGGCTTGACTCCCCCCCCCCCCCCCCCACCCGTTTGGAATTTCAAATCTGAATGAGATAAAACGAAACCCGGCAGCCGAACGAAGGGTTATTGTTATTGATAGTAGTTATTGTTATTATAAGTAGTTATGGTGTCTCTGTTTTTATTTTTGTGTTTTACATTTTATTTGCGCCAGGGAAGCTTGCTTTTTGTATATTGGAGTCACCAGACAAAGTGTTCGAGACATCACAATTTTTTGCATTTGGTTTTATGAATTCTTTCTCTTTATTTAACCTGTTCGTTCACTAGTATTTATTGAATATATTTGATACCCGGTCTTCACATCACATTTGAATATTTTGGGCGCTTTCAATTCAACCCCCGACACCCACCCACCCACCAGAATAACAAAACAAAATGCATGTTAAATCTTCCACATCTCATCCTTTTTCCCAGTGATTTAGTACAATATGCCGTGTTTTATCGCTCCAAATAGCGCAAATGGGAATTACCAGAACGAGCTTTACGTAGCCCCACAATTGGAGCGTCTGGTAGTGTGTGGCAGCCGTCCCGGGGGTTAGAATTAAATGTCGTTGAAAATAACGTTGAACGTCTGGCCTCTTAGGACAAGATGTACGTTCGCGGTTTTCGATTATCGGGAATTATAAAGATCACCTTGATAGTTTACATTTATGTAAATGGTTAGGAGAGGAGGAGAGTGGATAACAACGGTAAAACATTTTGGTTTTGAATTCGATACGCAATATTGCAATTAGTTTTTTTTCTGCCGTTTTTTGGAAGTACTTGTTTCGTGTGCGAGTCTCTGGTGTGTGTTGCATTTTTTCTTTTTTCTTTTTTCTTTTTCTTCGGTTTGGATTTATTCTGGATCTCTCTCTCTCTCTCTCTCTCTCTCTCTCTCTCTCTCTCTCTCTCTCTCTCTCTCTCTCTCTCTCTCTCTCTCCTCACTCCCTCCCTCTCTCCCTCCCTCCTTCCTTTCCTCCCTACCCTCCCCTCCTCCCTTCCTCTCCTTCTCTCTCTCCCACTCCATCCCTCATGTCTTCTCTGTCAATTGTTTTATCACACACACACACACACACACACACACACACACACACACACACACACACACACACACACACACACACACACACACACACACACATACACATACACACATATACCCGCCCGTATAGTCGTACACACGGGCGCCCATCTCTATCCCTTTGTTTGTGTGCGTGTGGTGACGTCGGGGTTTCCTGATCGCTTGTCCTCTCCTCCTTAGCCATCCGCATGAGTCGTTCATTATCTCGCCAGCTCCTCTTTACGCGTGCACGGGCAAATGCAATCACAGACAGAGAGAGAGAAGCAGATGTCGAGAAGGGGCGGGGGAGAAGGAGGGAGGGATTGAGGAGAAGTGAACGGAGGGAGGGAGGGATTGAGTGGAAGTGAAGGGAAGGAGGGAGGGAGGGTAAGTGAAAGAGGGAGGGAGGGAGGGATTGAGTGGAAATGAAAGGAAGGAGTGAGGGAGGATAAGTGAAAGAGGGAGGGAGGGAGGGATTGAGTGGAAGTGAAAGGAAGGAGTGAGGGAGGATAAGTGAAAGAGGGAGGGAGGGAGGGATTGCGTGGAAGTGAAAGGAAGGAGTGAGGGAGGGAGGGAGGGATTGAGTGGAAGTAAAGGGAAGGAGGGAGGGAGGGGAAGTGAAAGGAGGGAGGGAGGGGAAGTGAAGGGAGGGAGGGCGGGACGGACGGACGAAGAAGCGAAGGGAGAGATAGGGAAGGACTGAGGGAAAGTAAGGTTAGTTGGAGCGAAAGAAAAAGAAGAGATTTGTGAAATGAATCCATGTAGTTGGTAGATGAGGGAGGAAGGGGTAGGAATAGACCGATACACATATATAGACATTTTTAGAGATAGACAGACTGATAAACGCTGTAGAAAGAAAGAAAGTAGTAATAGACAGATAAAATAAGGAAGGAGAACAATCAATAAAATAAAGAGAGATGAAGTAAAGAAAAAAAAGTGATACGCAATAATAGGACAGTAGGATTTGCTAGATGAAAGAAAGTAATCAAATGCAAAAACTTCAATGGGAAAATGTATAAGCGAGCACTGACAAACCCCGATAAACAAGATAAACAAGGGTGACACAGAGACAAATGGAGCATAAGTGATAATGCAAAGAAAGAGGAGGGCAGGGAGAGACGTTGGGAGGGAATCGGGAGGGGAGGAGGGGAGGGCATGGCAGGGAGGCTGAGTGAGGTGTGAAATGACGGGGATAACTAACCCAGAGTGATGCCGGCTCAATTTTTCCCCCTCATTAGCCAGATTCAGCAGTCCTTGAGGGTGACACATGGGACTGCTGGGGGGATAGGGGGAGAGGAGGGAGGGAGGAGAAGAGATAGAGAGAGGGAGGGGGAGAGGAGAGGAGAAACGAGGCGAAGCGAGATGTGAGAAAAAGTATAGTAAGGCTATATTCTGTAAGCAGAAGAGTAGTATGATGCTCTCTACGCGCGTGTTAAAACCTCCATGAATTAAGGCCGGAAAATTTGCATATACCAAATAATTCATATAAAAAGAAAATCCGATTGAGAGAGAGAGAGAAAGAGAAAGAGAAAGAGAATTCACCCACTCATCCGTTGAAGATAATGATATTTGTGGTTCTGTGATAATGCGAGGATGATGATACTAATTGTGTATCCGTATTCAGTAAGGTAATGACACTCGTTACAGCAAATGGTAATAAAATTGAAGATTATTATTTTTTGCTCGCCGCGCTGTATGTGTGCGTCGCGTACTTGCTCTTCTCGTGCTTTATTTTTGTATTTATGATCATTTTTTATTGAAAATTTACAGATCGAATATGTATATATATATGTGTTTATATGTGGATATATATATATATATATATATATATATATATATATATATATATATATATATATATATATATATATATATATGTGTGTGTGTGTGTGTGTGTGTGTGTGTGTATTATGTGTATGTCTCATGTTTTAAGATTATAATTGACTTTTTGATTAAAGAATTGTGAGCATTATGACGATTTTCTGTATTTACAAGTATTTTTTCTTTTCCTTTTTGTTCCGAGAGCTCAATCGTATCACATATCCGACGCCTCTGCTATCGTAACGAATAAAAGACAAGGAGGGCAAAGTACATAACCTCCATCAAGCGCGATGACAATAAGACGAGTGATGAAAGGAAGAAAGGGAGAGGGAGATAGGGAGAGATGAAATGATATTAGGGCGAGGACGGGCGTGCATAGAATGGAGGAAGAAGAGAGGGGAAGGATAAGGTGGAGAAAATCGGGATGTGTTGCATTGTGGGGCTAATTAATGCTCTCTTCGGACCAGATGGGGGTGGACAAAGGGGGAGGTGGGGCGAAGCAGAGGAGGAAGGTAGGGGCAGGGGAGTTAGGGAGAGACGGGAAGGGGGGTGGGAGTGAGGTCAGATGGTACAAGGCCAGGCGTCTCACGGGGGAAACAATGAACGCATCTGAGCATTGAAATTGAAGCGTATGGCCTGGCGGTGCGTGTTTTGTGTGTGTGCGAGAGAGCGCCTACGGGCGGTGAATAAAGGGCATTGAGGGGCGAGCTTAAATAGCCATTAGAAAACCCTAGGCGCCGTATTATGAACAAGGGAACACGTCATTAATTAAGTTATTAGGCAGCCTTAAGAGAGAGCTTGCAAAGATCCCATCGTACCGTAGCTCTGGGGATCGAGAGACACCGGAGGACACGGCAGCAACGTGAGGCATCTCGCCTCGACACACGACTCGGGGGGGATGGGGGGATCGAGGTCCTGTTGTTGCAGAGGGCAACTTGGGTTGGCTTTTTTAACCTGCGCTGCTATCTGTGGAACGATCAACGATATGGCATCTGCAGGGGGGAGAGGGAGAAGGAGATAGAAATGAGGGAGAGATGAGGTTAAAGACAAGGAGAGACACAAGGAGAGAGATAACGAGAGAGATAAAGAAGAAAGAGGGAAAGAGGGTGTAGATGAATAGAAAGAGGGGAGTAGCGAGAGAGAGAGAGAGAGAGAGAGAGAGAGAGAGAGAGAGAGAGAGAGAGAGAGAGAGAGAGAGAGAGAGAGAGAGAGAGAGAGAGAAAGGGTGAGAGAGAGGTGCAGAGATACACAGATAAAGAGAGAATCATTTTGCCTGCCTGTTTATTTGCTCGGTTTGTCGGTGAATGAACGAGTTAGTGGGACACAGACTGACCGAGCCATGTGTATATGCCAGTGTGCTCGTCCCTCTCTGCTTGCTTGAATGTGTGCCTGTGTGTCTCTTTGACTTTGTGAAAAGCTACGACACTTAGAAAGAGAGAAGTGGAAATATCGACCCGGCGTGAGAACACTTGGCTCTTTTGCGGAGTCTTACTTGGTACCCCCTACCTCCCGCCTCTCCACCCTCCTTACTCTTTCTTTCATTTCTCTCTCCTTACCTCCCACTCTCTCTTTCCCCATTTCTCTCTATCTCGATCTCGATCTCTCCCCCCCCTTCTCTCTCTTCACCTCCCACTCTCTCCCTCTCTCTCCACCTCTCTCTCCCCCTTTCTCCCTCCGCCTCTCTATCCCCCTTCCTCCCTCCGCCTCTCCCTTCCCCTCTCCCTTCCCCTATACTTCTCTCTCTCCCTCTTTTTGTGAAATATTTTTGAACACTCAAACCCTCCCTTTGTCTCTATATCCTCACCTTTCAATATTCATTTCTTTCTCTCGCTCTCCCTCTTTTCGCCATCGCTTTATTTGCTTTGTTATCGGGGGCCCCATTGATCACTCCTATGTGTCACCATGATTTTATTCTATATCGGAATTCGTTTGTGTATACGTCTCTGTACGTAAGATTACGTGCCTGCACGCACATGTGCACGTTTGTGCGTGTGCGTGTGCGTGTGCGTGAGCAGGTGAGTAATCAAAATCCCATCATTGGAATTCAATTGACGTGATTTTAATTCCATAATTTACTCACCACTTTAACAAACTGCACATATTTGGTAAGCTTGACTACAGCCTGGTGTTCGGGATGTGATTGTTATATATAGATAATTACGTCGCAGATAAGACGAACGAATGTCGCCTAAAATATCAAATGAAATAAAAAGAAACACATTTCTCTTTGTACCTTTTGTTAGGATGCCAAGAATAAAATTACGTGCTCGCAGCATTTGAAATATGGAGTAGCGAAAATCATATAACTTTAAAACTTCGCTTTACATTGCAGAACTTAGCTTTCAAGTCATTTGCTTCGTTTGGGCAGCCAGGAGAGACCGTATCTAAGCTTAACTCTCGCATCCACACCTTATTCTTTTGAAAAACATATGTAGTTTAGTTTACAGTATATTGGGCTTTTATTTACCAGTCTTGGCCACGTAGTTAATAAAATGTGGGTGGGCGACACCGCAGAGTTTATACACAATCACCTTGGTTCGTTCTCGCTCCCCTTTTCTTCTCTGGCGTCGTCGCGCCAATCTCGGCGTCCCCAATAAATTAATTGCGTTGCTGTTTATTTTTTATTTTTTTTATTCCTCCTTTACCCCCTCCCCCTTCTCTCTCTCTCTCTCTATTTTCCCTCCCCCCCTCCTCCCTTGTTGCAATCTCGGCCGGCTAATACCGCCCGTAAGATATCTAGATATAGTGCGGTAAGATTGCGGGTGGGCGCGGGTTGCCCTTTCTTGTGCTTTAATTATATTGCCTTTGTGCGGGCAGTCGAGAGTTTCCGTGCTTAGTTGTAATGCTTCGAATTCGCCGGTACACAGGCTTTCGCAGGAGGCTGTCTAGCTTTAAGGATGGAGGTGTAGGAGGCGTGATTATGTAAACGCCCTATTCGTGGGCGTGGCTGTATTCGGTGATGATCGTGGTCGTAATGAAAATGATTATGATGAAGAAGATGAGGATGATGACGGTCACTGCTATCATGATTTCCAGTGCAGGTAATATCGTAATCGTCTTGAAATATCATTTGTAATAGGATTTTTACTAGAATTTATGAGTATTTTAAAATTCATTTCTATGCATTTGCGCTGCTGACGTGAGCCTCTGGCAGCCCAGTGTATGCAAGTTTCGGGGTGATGTTGGAGAGAGTTTTTGCCGAGCCTGTGTCGTTTTGTGGGCGAGGCATATTTAGGAGAATGGGCGTGACTGCGCGGCCATAGATTGACGTGTTTTTTATTTCGATGTTTGGCCGTAATTGGATTCTACCGCGGCCGTACTTGGGTGTGTGGGGCGTATCCGAAGAAAGGGGGAAGGGAGGGAGGAAGGGAAAGGCAAGGAAAGAGGAGGAAGAGAAAGGGAGGGAAAGAGAGGGAGGAATGGAAAGGGAGGGAAAGAGAAGGAGGAAGAGAAAAGGAGGGAAAGAGAGGGAGGAAAGGAAAGGGAGGGAAAGAGGAGGAAGGGAAAGGAAGAAAGAGGGAAAGCGGAAGAAAGGGAGGGTAAGACAGACAAGGAGGGAGGGAGGGAGAGATTGGGGGTGGAGTAGCGTTTAG
>BOPN01000484.1:94290-96790 GCA_017312705.2 Penaeus japonicus
TTCTTTACCATCTCCCCCCTCCCCTTCCCCTTTTTTTAAAATTTAGTTTTCTCCTCATTTCGGGAATTCGCTCTCGCTCATCGGCCTCGATCGTCTGTCGCTATTCTGGGAACCGCTCCCTCATCCCTCGCCTCCTGCCCTCTTGCCTCGTCTTCCTGCTCCCCCCTCGTCCCCTCGCCTCCCCGCTCCCTATCAATCCCCTCGCCCCTCCCGCTCCCTCGTCCCCCTCGCCTCCCCCGCTCCCTCGTCCCCCGCCCTCCCCAGCTCCCTTGTCTCCCTCACTGCTTCCCCACTCCCTCGTCCCCACCCTGCCTTCCTCCCTCGTCCCCCTCACCTTCCACCTCCCATCGTCCCCTCACCCTTCCCGCTCCCCTCGTCCCCCTCGCCTCCCCACTCCCCTTGTCCCCGCCCTCCCTTCCGCTCCTCGCTCCCACTCCCAGTCTCCTCACCCTTCCCGCTCCCTCGTCTCCTCCTTCCTGCTCTCGTCCCCCTCGCCTCCCCCAACTCTCGTCCCCCTCGCCTCCCCCGCTCCTCGTCCCCCCCACGCCTTCCGCTCCTCGATCCCCCTCCGCCCCTCCCCCGCTCCTTGTCCCCCTCCCCCTACAGCTCCCTCAACTCCCCCACCCGTCTCCCTCACCTTCCCGCTCCCTCGTCCCCCTCCCTTCCCGCTCCCTCGCCTCCCCCACCTCCCGTCTCCTCACCTTCACTCCTCGTCTCCTCTGCCTCCCTGTTCCTCGTCCCCCTCGCCTCCCGCTCCTCGTCCCCCTCACCTCCCCGCTCCTCGTCCCTTCGTCCCTCACCTCCCCGCTCCTCGTCCCATGCGTCTCCCTCTCCCGCTCCTGTCCCCCTCGTCTCCCTCTGCTCCCGCTCCTCGTCCCCCTCACCTCGCTCCTGCTGTCTCTGTCTCCCTCACCTTCCCGCTCCTCATGTCCCCCTCACGTCACCTCGCCGCTTCTATCAGTCTCCTCCCTCCCTTCCCTCGTCCCCCTCACCTCCCTGCTCCTCGTCCCCCTCTGCCTCCCGCTCCCTCGTCCCCTCGTCTCCTCACCTTCCCGCTCCCCTCGTCCCCCTCACCCCTCCCCCGCTCCCTCGTCCCCCTCGCCTCCCCGCTCCCTCGTCCCCCTCACCTTCCCGCTCCCTCGTCCCCCTCTCTACCTGCTCCCCGCTCCCTCGTCCCCCTCACCTCCCCGCTCCCTCGTCCCCCTCGTCTCCCTCGCCTCCGCTCCCTCGATCCCCCTCGCTGCTCCCGCTCCCTCGTCCCCCTCCCACCTCCTCCTCGTCCCCTCGTCTCCCTCACCCTTCCCTGCTCCTCGTCCCCCTCGTACCCTCTCCCCGCTCTCGTCCTCACCTCCCCCCGCACCCTCGTCTCCCTCACCTTCCCGCTCCCTCGTCCCCCTCGTCCCCCTCACCTCCCCGCTCCCTCGTCCCCCTCGCCTCCCCGCTCCCTCGTCCCCCTCACCTCCCTGCTCCCTCGTCCCCCTCACCTCGCCCTCGTCCCCCTCGTCTCCTCCGCAGCCACTCCCCTCGTCCCCCTCGTCCCCCTCACCTCCCCGCTCCCTCGTCCCCCTCGTCTCCCTCACCTTCCCGCTCCCTTGTCGCCTCTTTCTCGCCCTCCTCCTCTTTCTCCCCCTCCTCCTCCTTTTTATTTCTCTCCTCCTCCTTTTTCTCCCCCTCCTCCTCCTTTTTCTCCCCCTCCTCCTCCTCCTTTTTCTCCCCCTCCTCCTCCTCCCCCTCCTCCTCCTCCTTTTTCTCCCCCTCCTCCCCCTTTTCTCCCCCTCCTTCTCCACCTTTTTCTCCCCCTCCTCCTCTTCCTTTTTCTCCCCCTCCTCCTCTTCCTTTTTCTCCCCCTCCATTTTCTCCCCCTCCTCCTCCTCCTTTTTCTCCCCCCTCCTCCTCCTCCTTTTTCTCCCCCTCCTCCCCCCTTCGTTTTCTCCTTTTTCTCACCTCTCTCCCCCTTGTTCTCTCTCCCCTCCGCTCCTCCCTTTTCTCCCCCTCCTCACCTTTCTTCTCTCCCTCTCCCTCTCCCCTTCGTTTCCTCTCTGCTCCTCCTTTTCTCCCCCTCCTCCTCACCCTTTTTCTCCCACCTCCTTCTCCTTTTTCTCCTCCTCCTCCTCTCTGCTCCCCCTCCTTCCCTTCCTTTTTCTCCCCCTCCTCCTCCTTTTTCTCCCATTCCCTCCCTTCTTTTCTCCCCCTCTCCTTTTTCTCCCATTCCTCCCCTTCTTTTTCTCCCATTTCCTCCCCCCCTTCTTTCCTCCCCCTCCTCCTCTTTTCTCCACCTCCCTCTCTCTCTCTCCCTCCTCGTTTTTCAACCCCTCCTCCTCCTCCTTTTTCTCCCCCTCCTCCTCCTCCTTTTTCTCCCCCTCCTCCTCCTCCTCTTTCTCCTCCTCCTCTTCCTCCTCCTCCTTCTCCTCTTTCTCCTTCTCCTCCTCCTCCTCCTCCTCCTCCTCCTCCTCCTCCTCCTCCTCCTCCTCCTCCTCCTCCTCCTTTTCGCTCTATCACC
>BOPN01000484.1:101790-104290 GCA_017312705.2 Penaeus japonicus
CACACACACACACACACACACACACACACACACATATATACATACATACATACATACATACATACATGACTTGCAAAAACACTTCCGTGGTGATAAAATGGCAAATAAACCCAATATACACAAAACATATTTATAGATATGTTTTGTGTATTGTGGGTTTATCTGCTACACACACACACACACACACACACACACACACACACACACACACACACACATATATATATATATATATATATATATATATATATATATATATATATATATATATATATGCATTTGCATGTATATGCACATGTAGTTAGCTTGTGATTTTTTTCTCGTTTTTATCAGATGTTGATTGATTCATTAGTCTGTTTATCGAAGGAGGTAGAAAGGATGGAGATTTGTTAGAGAAATGTAAATATTAGATGGTAATGTAAAATAAATGGAAGAGAGAAGGAAGAGAATATATGATATAGCATAAAAAACATAAATAGAAAAGCTGAAAACGGGTGAAGAAAATTGCAAAAATGATAATCAAAAGAAATTATGAGAAGATTCATAGGAAAGAACCTCAAGTGTCCCTTCGCGGAGAGAACCACGCCCTGTCGACCGCTTTTGAGTTTAGCGGGGGGAGACTTGGTGGGGGAGAGGGTAGAGGAATGGGTGGGGAGGAGGAGAAGAATGGCAGAGAGAAGGGGGATGGGGAGATGGGTAGGAGGGTAATCGAGAGGGGGGGGGGAGAGAAACGAGAGGAAACAGAGGGGAGAGGGGAAGAAGGAGGGGGGGGAAGGGGAGAGATGAGAGGGGAAAGAGGAGGGAGACAAAGGGATGTAGGAGGGGTTGGAGAGAGGAGGTGAGAAGGTAGACAGGAAAGAAGAAAGTAGAAAAGTGAGTGATAAAAGGGGACGGGAAAAAGGGAAAGGGAGGGGGTAAGGGGAAGGGGGTGTCGAGGATGACGTAGCCCTTCTGTGTTATTTCTCAAGTTGATATCGACTTCCTGGGAAAGTGACCGGTCCGGATGTGTTAAAGGGAGGTAGGGGAGTGAGAGGAGGGGAAAAGGAAGGGGAGGGGGAAGGGGGAGGTAAAGGGAGGGGGGAAGGGGGAACGGAGTGGGGGAAAGTAGGTTCTCTAGGGGAGGAAGGAAAGTGGGTAGGAGGGGAGGGAAAAGAACGGGCGGGGTCAACGCGATCCTCCGGCTGACATAAGTTATTAAAGTTTAGAGGGCGAGGATTAAGTTCCTCAAGGCAAACAGGAAGCAGAGGAGGAGGGGGTGGAGGTGGGGTTGGAGGAAGGTGGAAGTGGGAGTGGAAGTGGAAGTGGAAGAATGAGTGAGTGAGCGAGCGAGCATAAGATAGAGGGATGAGTGAGTAGGGAAGAAGATAAGTTGGTGGTGTGAGATGATATAAATGATGAAAATGATATAAGGAGTAATGATACTGAAGATGGTTAAAATAATCGTGATGATGGTAATGATGATTATAATCATCATTGAAAATAGAAACAAAGTGATAATTCGTTTTATATAGTCGTAAAACCATGAAAGTAATGACAGTGATGATGATAAACGGTGGTTATAAATGGTGATTGTGAAGATGATTGTTATAACTGTTACACGCAACACGTAACAAAATGTTACGTTGATAATAAATAATGATGGTGGCAATGTTAGAAATAATAATGTAGTAAGGATGGTGATAGAGGGAGTAGGTCAGGAGTAACAACTACGATAGAGAGGAAGATAATTAAAAGAAAAATGGAAGGAAGAAGCAAAAAATAATTGTCCCTTCAATTCGCAAGCTTTGGTAAAGAGGAACCGTTCTTCTCCTGCATAACTTTTATCCGTTGATGCCCTGCTCGCTCCTGGGTGTACATATTCCTTTAATTGGCCTTTTGTGGACGTGAAACGTTTTTTTAATCAAGTAACTTTTTCATTGATAAACGTAAGAACCTTTAATTAATACCCTCCCAAAAATATCTCTAATACGCAAACGTCTTCCCTTACGCAACATGAGCGTGTTTCTTTCATCCCTCAATAACCATAAACTCCCCCCCGTCCTTCTCCCCCATCCGTCCCCCTCCCTCACAACCTGTATCCCCATGCCCTTTACCCACCAACCCACCCAAGTCCACTTGCCTTAACGTTCCTTCCTGCCAAGCTACCTACCCATCCAAACCCACTGAAACCAGCCACTTAACCTACTCAAACTACTTCACCTACACCAACTACTCCACCTACTCCATCTACTCCATCTACATCAGTTACTCCCTACACCAACTATTCGACCTACACCAACACCACCTACTCCACCTACTCCACCTACCCACCCACCCCAGTCATTATATCGGAAAACCGCTCGTGTTTAATGACGACGCGCTCCTTGGCCGCGGCCGTTCTCGCGCAGGCCTCCCGGCGCCCGCTCGCTCCGGAACGCCGCCCGCCTGAAGAGGGGTCTCCCGAGGGGCGCGCCCTGGGTTGCGGCCGCGACCTTTTGCGGAGTGGGAATAGATGATGGTG
>BOPN01000484.1:109290-111790 GCA_017312705.2 Penaeus japonicus
ACGGAGCGCGACCAGCTGCCGGCGCCCGACGGATGATACCATCTGCCTGACCTTTGATGTGCTGAAGGTGACGGTGTTTGGTGGAGAGGGGCGTGGTGATGTGTTTAGAGGAGAGGGGCGTGGTGATGTGTTTAGTAGAGAGGGGCGTGGTGATGTGTTCGGTGAAGAAAGGCATAGTGAGGGGAAAGTGTGGTGAAGAGTGTCGCTGTGTTGTGGTGTGTGGTGATGATTTGTATGGTGAAGAGAGGCGATAAAGTCATGCAGTAATGTATAGTGAACTTTGGAGGAAGTTGAAATGGGGGCGTGTGTTGAGCATGGCGTTACGGTAATGTATGGTGAAGAGGCTAGACGATGATGTGGCATAATGTGCCATATTATGAAAGAAATAGAAAGCGTACTGGCTGCATGTAACGTGATGGCGACACCAGACGCGCGTGTGTTGCGTGGTGACGGTTTAACAAGAATAATGGTAATGGTGATTAAAGTAGAGGCTAATGATGATGGCGTGCACTGTGCCGAGCTATGTCGTCAATTTTCATTTCATCAGCCAAGCAACTCCCTCGGAAGGGGAGAGATCTCGGGAAAGGATCTTTATTGTTTACGCCATCGACTATTTTATTGGCGCGTGAGATCTGGGAATGTTGATTGGCAACCTCAGTCGGCGAATGGCCTTGGCAATTGTTGAGGAGGTTTGCGTGGGCGATTTGGTCTTGAATCTTGATCGTAAGTATTGGGGTTTTATTTGTTTATTTTTGTTTATTTGTTGTTTACTTGTTTGTCTTTTGGAAATGAAAAATACAAAGAAGAACACTTGATGGTGATGAAGGTAAGAACATATAATGAAAAGGATGGTAGCTATAATGGTCAGTATGGCATCGGAAATAATGTTATGGCGATGCTGGGAATGATCGTAATTGATGGTTATTACGATGACATTGGCAGTGGTAATCTTGATGATATCGATTTTACCTTTACACTTCATCCTCATCCTTGCCTTTCTTTTTGCCTTTTAATTCATACCAGATGTAGTCTATTCATGCGAATCTTTCTCTCTTTCCAGGTACGGGTCCGATGGCGCCGAGGGTGACGAAGGGTTTGCACGTAACCTTTTACGAAAGACCGAGGTTAAGCGCGGCCGGGCGCCCGCTCTCTCGCCCGGCCGGTCGCGGTAAAGGTGATGCGAGCGATAACACTTACACACTACACTGTGTACTTACAGGGGATGTGCTTACTGGACATGTACTTACAGGGCATGTGCTTACAGAGGATGTACCTTTACTAAGGAAGGGTAAGGGGAGAAGGAGGGATGATAAGAAGGAAGGGAGGAGGTATGTTGGAGTCAGGGACACGGGAGGGAGGGGTTAGAGACGTAGGGAGAGGGGGGGTGGGCGGAGTGGGGATGAGGGGGACTTGAACGTTGCCGCCCTCGTGAGGATGGCAAAGGTGGCCTTCCCTTTTTGCGTTTTTTTTTTTTTTTTACCAGCTTATAATCATGTACAAAATGGGCGTGCGTGTGCATGTGTTGGTGGGAGTGCTGCGTGTACGTGTGGGTGTACCCGCATGTGCGTAAGCGTGTGTATTCGCTGTAAGAGGAGCGAGGCAGCTACCACTGAAGGTCCAAAAGTCGACTCCTGGGAAAAGGGGATCTTGTAATTCGTTATGCTTAAAGGGGTCCACGAACCCGAGACTGGGTGGAGGGGCTGGGGAGGAAGGGGCGGGGAGATATGGGGAAAGGGGGAGGGGAGTAGGATAAGGAGTTGAGGAGGGCGGGGTGGGGTTGGTGGTAGGGGGAGGTTGTGAGGGTGAGAAAGGGGGAGGGGAGGGGGTTAGTTAGTATAGTGTGCGCAGAAAGCTTCGCAAAAACACATTTTTTTCTTCCTCTTTTCCTGCATACATTAACGGCGAGTGGGAAGATGTAGGCTGATTGAATTTTGGAATGTTAGCACAGTCTGAAACGAGACTCATTTGGAAGCGCGGAGGGAAAGCAGACCGTGCAGATGGCTTGATAATTAGAAATACATTCGGTATACAGAGAATAAGTATTCTTTATGAAAAGCGATTGTGTAGTTTATATAATTTCAAACAGAAGAACTTTAAGATAAATGTGTATGAGTGAGTGAGTGAGAGTGTGAAAGACAGACAGACAAACTCGAAATCATCACCAGTCATCACATGGGATTGTCGGAGGAATAACTCAACAGTCTGGAGCTATGGCACAAAAAATACCATTTCAATCAAGTCGAAACCCGTTTGGCTGGAATTGGGATCAGTGCTCGTGTCACGGCTTTGAGCTTGGGAGACCATTGAAGGGAAAAAAGGAAAAAAGGAAAAAGGTGGATCTGTATTGAATGAGATTTTTATCGTTGAGTTTTGTAGGGACGGAGCGGGGGGGGGGAGGTGTAGGTAGTTTAATGTAATGGGGTGTCTGGCTCTCACATGGAAGATTATTTCGAAGATTACAAGGAATCGCACGCTCGCGACATATACTTACTCCATCGCA
>BOPN01000484.1:116790-119290 GCA_017312705.2 Penaeus japonicus
GGGGATGGGGATAGGATGGGGATGGGGATGGGGATGGGGATGGGGATGGGGATGGGGATGGGGTGGGGGTAGGGTAAGGGTGAGGGTAATGGTAATGGTAAAAGTAAGGCTAAGGGTAGGGTAAGGGTGAAGGGGAGGGTGAAGGGGAGGGTGGGGATGGGAGAGGCAAGTGAAGTCTTGAGGATGACGCCAAGTGTTTAGGGTGAATCGTTGGCAAAGCTGGCCGTTCTTTCTTCTAAATTCCTGGAAGGGGATTATCGATCCAGGTCGTGTGTTTTGATGACGCTTTTCTATTTTTTTTCTCTTTTGCTTTGGTTTCCATTTCTTTCACCTTCTTCCTCTTTTTTCACCTTTCTCTCCTCTTCCTCGCATTTTCCCTCTTCTTCTTCCTTTTTCCTCTTTTTTTTCTTTTCGCTTGTTTTTATTTTCCTCTTATCCCCTCTCCGCTTCATCTTTCAACGTTTCTTTCCTCTTCCCTTTGTTTTTTCCCTCCTCTTCTCTTCTTCCCCATCTTTTCCTTCCTCTTCCCCACGCTTTTTTTTCTCCCCCTTTCTCTTTTTTATGTTCCTCCACCTCCTCCTTTCTCCTTCCTCCTCCTCCTCCTCCTCCTCCTCCTCCTCCTCCTCCTCCTCCTCCTCCTCCTCCTCCTCCTCGTCAATCCTCCTCCTCCTCCTCCTCCTCCTCCTCCTCCTCCTCCTCGTCAATCCTCCTCCTCCTCCTCCTCCTCCTCCTCCTCCTCGTCAATCCTCCTCCTCCTCCTCCTCGTTAATCCTCCTCCTCCTCCTCCTCCTCCTCCTCCTCCTCCTCCTCCTCCTCCTCCTCCTCCTCCTCCTCCTCTCTTTTTACGATAGTTTGCGATACTTCGAGGAAAGTTCTTTATTCTCTGTGTGCTTTCAGAGGTCATTCTGATTTTTTTTATATATAGAAAACATACTTAGAATTACCTCTAAACTTTTAAATACCACGTATAATGATGATGATTATAATGATAAAGATAGTGACAACCATGTCGATCATGAATATGATAATACATGATGATGGTGCGAACTTTGATAATCATAATGATATTGATAAAGATAATGGTATTAGTAAAGATGGTAATAAAATTCAGCATTTACTTTTTTTTTTCCAATTCTTGTGAGTTGCTGTTGAGTCGTATATGATATGTTTCCTGATTCACGTCTTTTTCAGCTCGTGCGTCCGGATTTGAAGTGTGTGTGTGTGTGTGCTTTTCTCACTTTTTTTTAAGTAGCTTCTTTACAGAGATTTTGATTTTTTTCTTCTTCTTTTGAGTTCGCGTTTGAATGTCAGGTAACCGTATTAAACGACCTCTTGGATTCACTGGTTGAACTTTGACCTCTGTCTCTTTTCTTGCTCATCTCCTACCTCTCATCCTTTTCATCCACCTCCCCCTCCTTTTCATCCAACTCTTCCTCCTCCTCCTCCTCCTCTTCCTCCTTCCCCACTACCTTCCCCACCTCTTCCTCTTCCACTCCTTATTCTCCTCCTCTTCTTCTCCCTCCTCCTTTCCCTCCTCCTCTCCCTCCTCCTCCTCCTCCTCCTCCTCCTCCTCCTCCTCCTCCTCCTCCTCCTCCTCCTCCTCCTCCTCCCTCCTCCTATTCCTCCTTCTCCCAACCTCTCCCCTCTCCTCCCCCTTCCTCCCCTCACCTCCCATCCCTTTCCCTTCCTTCCCCTCCCCTCTCCAAACAACGATAAACTATTATAAAACTTTTGTAATGGAGTCCAGCATAGATATTTATGGACCCTTTTGTTTATTTCTCAATCTAGAACGGCGGAGAGGAACTAAATTGTGTGATTATGCAAATGAGGACCTCGGTTGCTGGTCAGGGGATTGGCTACTGTGGTTGGCCGGTTCAAGTTGCTTCGGCGCGGGGGTAGTTCAAGCTGTTACGACGAGAGGAATTCACGTTGTTACGGCGCGGGGGTAGTTCAAGCTGTTACGACGAGAGGAATTCACGTTGTTACGGCGCGGGGGTAGTTCAAGCTGTTACGACGAGAGGAATTCACGTTGTTACGGCACGGGGGTAGTTCCAGCTGTTACGACGAGAGGAATTCACGTTGTTACGGCGCGGGGGTAGTTCAAGCTGTTACGACGAGAGGAATTCACGTTGTTACGGCGCGGGGGTAGTTCAAGCTGTTACGACGAGAGGAATTCACGTTGTTACGGCGCGGGGGTAGTTCAAGCTGTTACGACGAGAGGAATTCACGTTGTTACGGCGCGGGGGTAGTTCAAGCTGTTACGACGAGAGGAATTGCCGCCGTTGTTACGGCGCGGGGGTAGTTCAAGCTGTTACGACGAGAGGAATTCACGTTGTTACGGCGCGGGGGTAGTTCAAGCTGTTACGACGAGAGGAATTCACGTTGTTACGGCGCGGGGGTAGTTCAAGCTGTTACGACGAGAGGAATTCACGTTGTTACGGCGCGGGGGTAGTTCAAGCTGTTACGACGAGAGGAATTCACGTTGTTACGGCGCGGGGGT
>BOPN01000484.1:124290-129290 GCA_017312705.2 Penaeus japonicus
TTTTGTTTTATTATTCCGTCCGTATATACATACTGTAGGATTATCCTTTTTTTATAGACTCATATTTTTTTCTTTTAGACTATTAACTTCATCCTAGTATCTCAAATTTGATATGCAATGTCATACGAACTTGATATGCATGGATGCATGTTATATGATTCTATTATGAAAAATTTTGCGCTTTACAGCACTATCCACCAAATTGCATAGACCTATTTGCATACTACTTCCTCCGCGACCCTCATTCTCTCTTTTTCTCTCTCTCCACCTGTTGAATTAAGTCTTCAAGTCCTACTCGAGGGAGCGACGGCTCACGCCTTGCCCCCCCCCCCCCCCCTCCCCCCACACTCTCCTTTCCTGCTCATCATTCTATCTCATCCCCGCTTTAACGAGAGAGGGGTAGGAAGGGGGAGGGGGAGGGGATATAAAGTGTAATAGCGCTTCTGCTGTTAATTAAGGCCGAACTGCTGTCGGAAACTGCACATTTTTCATGACCCCCCCTCATCCCCTTATTCCCTAACCTTACCTCCCCCTCCTTGCACCCCACCTCCCCTCTTCAGCTTAGAATTGAGTTGTGATGGGTAAGTTTCCCTTTTCTTTTGGCTGCATGACTAGGCTTCCTGCTCTCTCCCTTCCCCCTCCTATCTCCTCCTCCCTCTCTCCCTAAATTTCCTTCTCCCCCCTCCTTCCTCTTCCCCTCTCTTCCCTTTTCCCCGGTTCTTCCACTTTCCCACCCTGTCCTCTTCCCCTCTCCAAC
Source organism: Penaeus japonicus (assembly GCA_017312705.2). Taxonomy (NCBI): domain Eukaryota; kingdom Metazoa; phylum Arthropoda; class Malacostraca; order Decapoda; family Penaeidae; genus Penaeus; species Penaeus japonicus. The sequence continues at coordinate 125,048 of BOPN01000484.1, forward strand.
TCTTCCACTATCACCTTATTCCCTCTCTCTCCCCCGCCCCGCCCTCTCTTTCCCTCTCAAATTCTCCCAAAACTTACGAAAAGAAGAAATATATTGTAGTATTCGTTCTTATTGATACGGTTTGTAGGAGGAGTTGGTAAGAGAGAGGGACTGAGGCTGAAAGACTTGAAGGAGTATTCGAGAAAGGGAAACAGTAGCGCGAATTACGAATGCTTTTAAGTAGTACGTATTAGGGATTGCGCCTGATTGTAGAGTAGGTGTGGAATACATGCAAATTAGGTGCCTGCTCTTCATATTCTTAATTTAGTTTAGTTCGACACGCGGACCCACGCACGGACACACAAGCACACGCACGCACACGCACGCACACGCACGCACACACACACACACACACACACACACACACACACACACACACACACACACACACACACACACACACACACACACACACTCACACTCACACTCACACTCACACTCACACTCACACACACTCACACTCACACTCACACACACTCACACACACACACACACACACACACACACACACACACACACACACACACACACACACACACACACACACACACACACACACACACACACACACACTTCACACTTCACACACACACTTCACACTTCACACTTCACACTCACTCACTTCACACACACACACACACACACACACACACACACACACACACACACACACACACACACACACACACACACACACACACACACACACACACACACACACACACACACACACACACACACACACACACACACACACACACACACACACACACACACACACACACACACACACACACACACACACACACACACACACACACACACACACACACACTCACACACACACACACACACACACACACACACACACACACACACACACTCACACACACTCACACACACACACACACACACACACACACACACACACACACACACACACACACACACACACACACACACACACACACACACACACACACACACACACAGAGTAAATAAATATCCCGCTCTGGTATATTCATACCTTGGGGGGGAGGGGGGGCGTGGTGGGCACACCTCGCAGGTGGGCTGGTCTGGTGGGCGTCGGGAAAGGATTTACCGCGAAGAGCTGAAGCCGAGCCTGAATATGCATGGGATTAATTACTTTCATTACTTAGTTAATTGAACTCATTTTATTCATGCCGCTCATTCGCCGTCACTCCGTGTATTGCTCGCCCGCGCGCCCGGATTGAAGGTGGCGAAGAGTGTGCGTGTGTGAGTGTGAGTATACTGTAAGTGTGTCTGTGGAGGGGGGGGGGGGTGCATGCATGCGTACACACCTGTGCTTGTATATATGGGTCTTTGTTGATCATTGAAGTTTTGGGAATATATATATATATTTTTTTTTCATGCGGACAACGGACACAACCGTTTCAATATTATTAAATTAATTTGGCAACGACCATTGACATCTAGTGAACTGTTTTTATGTTTGCATACAGATATGTATGCAAGATTGTGTAGCGCTTTATGCAAAGTTACGTGGGTACGAAGACGCTTAATGTCGACTGGTCTTTCAGGAAAGTAAAGATTCAGTTATTGATTCAAGACATGTGTTTCTTCTTACGACGGTGTCGAGTGGAGTCGATGGAGCGCGTTTGTTGTGTTAATTTTTTTATTGTTCTTTTTTAATCTGTTTGTTTATTTATTTAGTCTATCTCTCTCACCCCCTCCCACCTCTCTCTCGCTCGCTCGCTCGCTCCCTCCCTTTCCCCTCCCCCAACACTCCCCTCTTCTTTCTTCCGCCTCCCTCCTTTCTCCCCTTCCCCCTCCCTATCCGTCTTCCCCTCCCCCCTCCCCTTCCGCCTTTAGGATTCCTCTGGTTCTCATAACATCACTCATGTGCAAAGCCGCAATAAAAGTTCGATGAGGTCGTATGAGGCGGCGCCATGGCGGTCGTCTGGTATGCTTGTTTTGTGCGTGCGTGTGCGTGTGCGTGTACGTGGCTGTGTTTGTATCTGTGTGTGTTCGATCTAGGATCTACCTTTGCAGAGACTTTCACTAAGTTATGTCTAGCTCTCGCCCCCCCCCCCTCTCCTTCTCTTTTACCTCTCCTTTTCCCTCTCAGTTCATCCTCTCTCCATTTCCCTCTCTCCTCTCCACTCACCTCTGTCCCCTCTTTCCTCCCTACTCGCCTCTTCCCCCTCCAATCACTCCTTTTCCATCTATCCTCTCCCCTTTGCACTCACTACCTTCCGATCTCCCCTCTACTCACCCCTCCCCCCTCTACTCACCCTCTCCTCACCCCTCTCCTCACCCCTCTTTCAACCCTACTCCCCTTTCCCCTTTCCCCTTTCCCCCCTCCCCTTTCCCCCCCTCCCCTTTCCCCTCTCCTCCCTCCTCCCTCCTCCCTCCTCCCTCCTCCCTCCTCCCTCCTCCCTCCTATCCTCTCCTGGCCTCTCTTCTCCAATGCTGCCCCGTTTACAGAGATAATTGAGTATACGAGGAGCTGTTTTCGGAGCCGTAAACAAGGGCGACTCGCCGAGGGAATGCCAAATAAAAGGCGGCGACTGGAAGACCCAACTCCTTCGGGAGTATCTAGCTGTCTATGTGTAATTTTGTGTCGCATTTGCTCTTAACTATCTATCTGTCTATTGCAGTTTTCATATCTATCTGTGATATATATGATCAGCGTGTGTATTTTTTTTGTGTGTGTTTGTTGTTTTTTATCAGAGGTGAGAAGAACTATGGGTCCTTTTAGATTAGAATTGTCCTACATTCATGAAAAGTATCAGATCACGAAAAATCATGCCGAAACCGCCGGTACTGTGTATCTATCTCGGTTCTCTATTTTATTATTATTTCATTTATATATATATATATATTTTTTTTTTTGGGGGGGGGGCAGATACCGCTAGGGGCACCCGCGGTAGTTTGTGAACCGTTTTCCCAGCGGTAGCGATAATCGGCACCATATATTACGTGTGAACTTGTCTTAACATTGAGTTCTGTGTGTAATGGCGAACTCTTTAGAAATTGGTCTCTCTGCCTCTCTTTCTCTGGGGAGGGAGAGGATGAAGGAAAGGAGATGGAAAAGGGAGAAGATTTTGAAAGAAGGGAGACTGAGGTGAATAAAGGAGAGGTAGAAGGGGACGAGGGTGATGGGAGGAGATTTATACGAATAAAAGAAAAGCAGAAGGAGACGAGGATGAAGCGAGATAGAAAGGAAGGAAGGTGTAGCCAGGGAGGGTTGTTCCATACTGCTGTTCGACGCGGGCGGGAATGGTTTCCGATCCGAGAAGATGCTTTGTGTTTGATTGTTTGTCTTGGAAGAAAGGGGCAGAGGGAGAGGAAGGAGGAAGAGGGCGATGAGGAAGGAGGGGAGTAGAAACAGAGGGAAAGAATGGAGGAAGAGGTCGGAGGATTAAAAAGAGGGAGAAAGAGAGGAAAGAGGACGGAGAAGGAGAGAAAAAGACAACAAGTGATGTATAAAAAGTGGAGAAACGAAAGGAGTGGCAAAGGCGGCGAAGGCGGGATAAGGAACAGACAAATATAATAAATAAATGATAACTAGAGAATAGACGAAAGGAAGAGGGAAGGGGGAGGGGGTCAAAGCAGGCGGGGAGGAAGGAAGGAAGGCCCGTAGGGGGGGAGGGGGGTTAAGAGTGTAAAGCGGTCAAGACATTGAAAAACAAGAGCGCTCAGTGGGATGTGACCGCGGGCGGGGGCGGCTTGTCTTATGCAGAGAACGGAAAATAAAGTGAAGATGATGTGTCGAAAGTGAAGTAATTTGTGAGAAGGGCTCATGAAATAGATAATGATTATGGAAGGGAGTAACGGAGAGAGAGGGAGAGAGAGAGAGAGAGAGCGAGAGAGAGAGAGAGAGAGAGAGAGAGAGAGAGAGAGAGAGAGAGAGAGAGAGAGAGAGAGAGAGAGAGAGAGAGACGGAGAGAGAGACGGAGAGAGACAGAGAAAAAGAATAAAAACAGAGACAGAATAAAAAGAGAGAAAGAATGAAAGGAAGAGAAAAAAGAACTGAGGACGGGAGAGAGGACGTCTGTTGGAGGGCAAGAAGGAGCTGGTTTATTTTGCTCTTAATATTGGGCTCGCGTGTTTCACCTGCCATCTCACTCCTTTCTTCTCTTCTCTTATTGTCGTCTTCTCTCCCTCTCCCTTTCCCTTTTCATTTCCCTCTCCCTTTCCCTCTGCCTCCCCCTCCCCT
>BOPN01000484.1:149290-152832 GCA_017312705.2 Penaeus japonicus
TGAGCATGTGATCTGTATCTGTCAACTGGAGAGAAAACAAACCATTCCTGGTTCAGCTTTCATGCCTCTCTCCCTCCACTTCTGGTTGGTAGTCGCTGCTGTTATGCTTTACATTGATGTTAGCATTGAAGAAGGGCTGCACAGAAGTTCTTTAAACCCATCACAATATTTGTGATCACTCTGGATTGAACAGTCACTCTGAGAAGGGTTTGAGATTGCATTTATTATTGGATGGTATTAAATTCTAATCACATAGATGATACAAGCCTGTTAATTACTGATCCACTGTATGATCTTGTGCTAAACTCAGCTGTATCTCAGAGTGTACTGGAAGGAAGTTTAAATGGTATATATATATATCCTCCCAAGATCTGGTACTGTGCAAGGGATATTCCTTGCTTGACAAATTTCTGTGTCTGATACAAAAGTGTCCAGGAGACAATGCAAGCCTGGATGAGGAAGAGCCATAACAGTGCAGGCAAATGTATGTGTAGTCAAAGATGTGGCTTCCTAAGGATCTTATAGTAGCAGACAAGTTATTCTTGTTTACAAATGTATAAAGCTTTCATATTGGCAGAGTAGCAGTATTTTGATATTTACCCCACAGTATGGCTGGGTATGAGTGTTAAATATAAGATGTAAGATGTGCCAAATCTACACACAGAAGGGAGACTGACTTGTGTTTGGCTCTGGGCTAAGTCCTTTTCAGTTACGAATGGCACAAGAATAATCATACCATTGCTGACAGAACAGACAAGGTGCACGTGTTTTGTAATGTCATATCATAGGTTGAATTTTTCAGTAAACCTTAATGCAAAATAGCTCAGCGGCATAATTCATTTTTGTAACTTCCTTGAGAAAATGTGTTGTTCATAATTCTCATCAACACAAGAGTATTTAGCTAACTTGATTTATGATGTGGTTAGTTATTTTGCCCTCCATGGTATTTAGGACATGTTGCATAAAAATCTCGGAAGGCTCAGTAAGTGACCAGTTCATGTTACTTTGATGTTTGTGTGAATGAAGTATGCCTGAGGTGGTGGTGTCTGAATGGTTGATAAGTTCCTGTTTAAGAGACATTCCTCTGGATCTGTGTTGTCTTGTCATAGGTGAAGTTGATTAAGCTTTAGGATTTGAAGTTAATTATGAAAATATTGAGAAAGAAAATTGCAACATTCAATGAATGAATGAATTCCTGTCATAGATGATCACATAAAGAATCCATTTTTTTTATAATAATAAAGATGATTTAAATGACAACAACTATATTAAGACTGCATAATTATCCAGAAGAAAGTCTCTTCCCCAAAGATAAAAGAAAAATTCCCATCCTTTTCCCCCCATCCCTCTCCTCCCTGCCCCTCTCACCCCCCACCCCCATCACACTGCTCCACCACAATGTTCAGATAGATCATTGCTTCACTATACCAAAGCAAGAGAGTCGGGCACTGTCACTCAATGTATTATCTTGAACTACCAAGCTGCTCCCTTCAGTTGTGGCTTAGGAGGGTCTGTAGTTGTGAAGAATTATGGGTAATTTGCTGTTGTATTTGCATTCATAACAAATTACGGTTTTGAGATAGTTGGGAAATATATAACCGGATGAAATAATTTTTTTGAAGCATGCATCCATTTGCTTTATTTGATAAATGTGAAATCTTGTATAAACACACCACTAGTGATTGCAAAGAGATGTGAAGGAAGGTTTCTGTTCTCTAAATGTATACCAGAGTGGGATCCTCTCCATTTTCTCTATAGGAATTTTCATCATTGTAAAAAGTTTCAGCCTTTGTCTACGCTTTTACAAGTACCATAGTAAACATACAGAAACCTCGAATGTACTTGCATGCACACTCACACATATGCAGATACATATATATTTGCGCAAATTTGCTCTCAACTTACAGTGCATAATCATGTGCCCCATACATACACACACTCAAACACACATCCTCACACCTTTGTTTACACGCACTTATCATGCACACACTTGCACACAAACTCAAATACATATTATTTCATTTTTTAACAAGTTATAGAAATTTTTTTGCATGGTGATAATACAGTGGTACTCCAACAGCTTTAACATTGTAGTGGTGAATATAGAAGGCTGTACTAATCAATACTGCCATTTGTAATACTTGAGATGACTTAAAAGTTGAGTAACTGAATATTTTCATGAGTATAGATCTTTTTTGAGAGCTAAAAAAACATTTGTATGAAGTGGGGCCGACTCCTCCAGCTAGACAAGGGCTGCGGTGACGTGAGAGCAATAATCTCATTCTGGATGATGAAGAACTAGAGAAGTATTTTGAACCTTTGCACTAATGCACCTGTGACTTCTATTTTGCACCTCATTAACCTCTGTACAGTAAGTAGCAGCATGGGAAATCTTGACGAAAGAAAGAATTTGCTGTTATTTTCATATTGGAGCAGAATTTAAGATTTTTTAAAAACTGAGAACTGATTTTCGTCAAGGTTTCCTGCCTTTGGGATATCTGCTGCGACAGTGTTACAAATATTGGGATATTTATACGTTAAAAAGGTCTTGAAAATCTATAATAGAACTTTGTGAAAACAATAAAATTGATTCAGGGTAATGTATTTGTTTTACTTGTCCTAAGAAATGATCCCAGAAACAACCTGTGCTCATGGGGATAACACCCATTTATTCTTTGGATTGGCCAGTTTTTTTGTTCCTTGCACAATAAAAGGAATGAATGAATACACATTATTAATATCTAATTATCCTTAATGATCAAATTAAGGGGTTGACAAGATTACAAAAATTTATGCTCCTGCCTGCTCTCCGTTTTCTTTGACTCGAATAGCAGGAAGCATGACACACACTGCTAATGATCTTGGCTTTTAACATGGCAGATCAATTTATTTGATCCTAGCATGCGTATGAAATGAAGGATTCCAAAGCTTAAGAGCGTATGCATGTTCTATTTAGTCCATGATGAGTCAAGGACTGTATAAAGTAGTATCAAAAATCAGAGGTAAAATTATTTTTTAAGATCAGTCAGTCTCTGACCTTTTTATATTTATATCTTTATATCTCTATAACATATATGAATATATAGATATGTAGATACATATATATATGACTCTAGGTATATAAATATATAATTAAATACACACAGATATGTATATAAGTGTATTTATATGTATAATATATATGTATATATATGTATATATATATATATATATGTCTATATATGTATATATATGTATATATATGTATGCTATTTATGTATATATATGTATATGTGTATTTGCATGATATATAATATATATAATATATGATATATGATATATAATATATAATATATATTATATGATATATAATATATAATATATGATATATAATATATAATATATGATATATGATATATAATATATAATATATAATATATGATATATAATATATAATATATATAATATATGATATATAATATATATATATATATGTATATATAATATATAATATATGATATATAATATATAATATATGATATATGATATATAATATATAATAT
>BOPN01000484.1:165910-168410 GCA_017312705.2 Penaeus japonicus
TAGAGGTAGAGGTAGAGGTAGAGGTAGAGGTAGAGGTAGAGGTAGAGGTAGAGGTAGAGATAGAGATAGAGATAGAGATAGAGATAGAGATAGAGATAGAGGTAAAGAGGTAAAGAGGTAAAGAGGTAAAGAGGTAAAGAGGTAGAGAGATAGAGAGATAGAGAGATAGAGAGATAGAGAGATAGAGAGATAGAGAGATAGAGAGATAGATAGATAGAGGAATGGAAAAAGGGATAGGGATAAGGAGAGGGAGAGAGACAGAAAGGAAGATGGACAGAGAGAGGGAGAAAGAAGGAAATAGGGAGTGTGGAGTGAGAGGGAGAGGGAGGGGAAAGGGGGGAAAGATAGAAGAGAAAACGAGAGATAAGAAAAGGAACAGATCATCTCCGCCCATCTTTCACTCTCTCTCCTTTTCTATCTGTCTCTCTTTCTCTCACTCTGTCATATTTTCTCTGTCACCCTCTCTCTCTATCTATCCCCCTCTCTCTGTCTCTCTACACTCTCTCTCTCTCTCTCTCTCTCTCTCTCTCTCTCTCTATGTCTCTCTTTCCCCCTCTCTCTTTCTCTCTCTCTGGCTCTATGTCTCTCTCTCTCTCTGTTTCTCTCTTCTCTCTCGCTCTCCCCTCCTTCGCTCCTTCTCCCTCTCGCTTTCTCTCTCTCTCTCTTTCTCCCCCCCCCCCTCTCTCCCCTCAGCATCTTCGAACCCCAAACACCTACCTTGATTTCGAACGCATCAGCGAAGGAGTTGGGGGGGCACATGTCCACGCTTCCCCACCGCCCCCACCTGCCGCTCAAGGGGGACGAGACGTTGGCCACGACGCCTGGCCAGGAGGACGTTGCTGCGGGCCAGAGCGAGGAGTTGAGGACAACTTGCGGGAGCTATTTTGTGGGTTCGATTTTTTACTTTTTTCGTTTTTTTATTTCGCTTTTTTTGTTTCATATATTTTCGTTGTTTTTCGTTCTGGCTATTACTGTGCTTTTCTTTATTTTTTCCTTCTAATTCTGTGCTTCTCTCTCTCTCTCTCTTTCTCTCTATCTACCTATCCACCTATCCATCTATTTCCCTCCCTCTCTCTCGCATTCTCTCTTCCTCTCCCAACCTAAAATGTATCTGTCATTATATGCTTTTATCTGAGAAAACACCTGGTCACTTCCACGTACTGCATACTGATACTGCTTGCCTGTATGACTGTTTGTGTCTGATCATTATTGTGTTTATTCTTATTTATGGACTTCTCTGTCTGTCTCTCCTCCTCCTTCCTCTTCCTTCCTTTCTAAATCCATTCATAACACCTTTCCTCCTCTCTATCTCGGTGATGTGAATGCAGATCGATTTCAGAAATGTGTGACGCCATTTCAGCGTGGACGCCGTTCGTCTCGGCCACTCCACCTCCTTCCGTCCCGGCCACACCGCAGCTCCTTCCCTCCAGCCTCGTCTCAAACCTCACTCACGCCTGACAGTGACCTCGGCGCTGGCGGAGTCGAAGCCGAAGTCACTGGTGGCGACGCAGACCCAGTGACCGGAGTGCCTCTCGACGCTCACTGCCTGGACGATGATGCCGCAGTTGAAGCCCGGGAGAGGGGTCACCTCGCCCTCGGGAGGCAGCTCCGAGGGGTAGAAAATCTCGTCCTTGTTTGGAGAGAAGAGAGTGAGGGAGAGGGAGCGAGAGGGAGAAGAAGAAGGGGAGGGGGAGAGGGAGAGGGAGATGAGGAAGAGGAGGGCGGGGGGGAGGGGAGGAAAGGAAGGAGAGAGACAGAGAGAGAGAGAGAGAGAGAGAGAGAGAAATTGATAAAGAGAGAAAGAGAGGCAGAGAAGCAGAGAGACAGACAGACAGACAGACAGATATAAAGAGAAAGAGAGAGAAAAAGAGAAAGAGAGAGTGAAGTGACCTATCTAACAAAGGAATTATTAGGTGAATGGCTGAGAATGACCAAAAATGAGATGGGTGGTGATTGAAGAGGAAACACAGAAAGACAATGGTGAAAGATTTCGTACGTTTGAGAAAAAAAAAGAGAATGAATGAAAAAAAGGCAGAAAGAGCGAGAAATGCAAAAAGGAGGGCCTTTTACATCGACTGGTAGGGTGAAAAAAGAAATACAGAGGAATGTCATACAAAATAAGCTATGTGAATGGAACAAGGCACGGCGTAGGCCCAACAGTTTGATTTGGAAATGAATTTCAAAGAATCTACTCACTGCATAACCAGAACTAACTTCAAAATAACATTGTCTCGGATAACTGTTATAATGGACCCTCTTAAATCAAATGCCAGTGACAATCAGATCTACTTTTGGCTTTCCCCTTTCCACTGAATCATGATGTTAAAACCCGAATCAAAACGGTGTTCAGGAACGAATCACCATCGTTTATTCACCACCAATATACGAGACTGAATCATAGAAAATCAACGAACCCTTTTACACAAGCAAACAAAGAACACGCACATGCGGGTCATTCCAGCCACAGGAAGTGTACTCCCCCGAGGCGACGCAAGGGAGG
>BOPN01000484.1:175910-178410 GCA_017312705.2 Penaeus japonicus
CCACCCAGAAGTTCGAGACAATAGCTGCAGAAATACCAAATGCTTTGAGACGTAAAAGCAGCAAACAAAAACGCGCTTTGTAAGCATTCATAAGACAAGCTCAAATTCCCTGATCAATGACATTATCTAAAAATAGTTCAACACACGCATAAAGACTACTGTGAAGGTAAGAATAAAGCACACAATACACGCAAAGAAGTAAAATCAACAAATATCGGAAAGCTAATACTCACAGTGTTCGCGGAGGTGCCGGACGATTTCGTAGAACTTCTTGAAGCCATCGTGGAAGGTCAGAAGGTCACCGCCGATCGTCTTGCAGAAAGAGCGAGCTTCTCCCCAGTTGACCTGCGAGGAACCAGACGTTTGGAAGTGCAAGTATAATCGTAGATAGAAGGAGGAAGAGAGGGAAGGGGTAGGAGAAAGAGACAGACAAAGGCTCAGCGCCTCACGCAAAGAACACAATAAACGTACCTTCCCAAAGAAGAAGACGGATATGCATCGGTCGTCGACGCGGGTGTAGAACTGAGGACAGTCTGGGTGTTTGATGGTGGCGTTGATCTTCTCAAGGAACTCCTCGCCCAATTCCTCGACGAAGTCTGTGGGTGTGGAGGAAGATGGGCGACAAGGAGGCATGAAGCAAGGAGTCAAGAAGGGTTGAATATACACGCATAGAATCCTCAAAGAGAGGGGGGGGGGGGGTAGGAGGGATAATGGGTGATGTGGGGGAAACGAGAAATCAAGCAGATTTTAAAAAAGGGCAGCTGTATATGAATCGTAAACAGTCATAAAGCGGTATACGTTCGTGGTATTGAAATATCTTAATAATCAATAAAATGCTTTGTTTACATTTACACAGACAGCTCTTGCACTCACCTACAGGTCCTGGCAGGATGACCTCACGAAGGGGCCGTAGCCTTTGGTCCTTGAAAATCTAAAGGACAGGAAATTATCAGGAAATGCATGTACACGCACAAAGAAAAAAGAAATGCGCATACGCAGTCATGATGATAATAATACAAAAACATTATAGCTACCACTATTACTCTGAGCAGCAGTATATACATATATATATATATATATATATATATATATATATATATATATATATATATATATATATATATATATACTGCATAAAGGACTCTTACCTGGCAGAGGCGCATGTCGAGATCTCCTTCGCACAGCGGGTCAAAGATCTCGCAGTAGCGGTTGATGGTGACGCAGGTCGTGACTCCCCTCCGACGACACCTGACGGAACCTCGTTCGCAGTGGTCGTTGCGCCAAGCCTACAGTCGGGGTCGGTAGGAAGAGGAGGATGTTGGCAAGGAGTTATTAGTGTTGGAAGGGGACAATCAGCGTTGGAAAAGAGAAATCGATTTTACAAATTTAGATTATAATGTTACATTATGTACATTCGAATTCATCACCCAAAAAGCATTGCTTTACGATAACTCCCAATCAAAAATCAAAAGGCAATGCTAAAGCAACGATACAAATACTAACATTTCTCAAGCTCCTCCCACAGATAGCCCAATGACACTGCCCTCAAAGGCTAAGGGAACTTAATTGTGCACGCAAACTGAATAAACTCATTTCCGTTCGAGTTTCCCTCCCCCTCGGATGCAACAGAGAGACGCAACACCCACCCTGCAGATGCCGTCCTCCTCGTCGGAATAGTCGCCGCAGTCGTTGTCTCCGTCGCAGATGTAGCGGATCCTCAAACAGCGGTTGCTCTTTGCGCAGTGGATCTGATCGCTCTCGGGACACGTCGCCGCGACTGAAAGGAGATATTTCTCTGTCAAGAATTAGGACATCATAATCCCTGCCTTTCCATGAAAAAAAATCTTGATCCGGAATAGGGACAATTAATCCCTTCTGCTGCCATAAGAAATAGTGGAGACATCGCGACAGTTTACAAGTGGGCGAGAGAGCCTGATGGAGCCCTGGCAGTTTGACGACTTGGCCATTTGCAGTATGTTGCATGCGGTATACGCCAACATGCAAAAGGCGACCGATAAAGGGAGAGGGAGGGGGGAAGGGTAAGTGGGAAGAATATGATAAACTGAAGAAGAGAGGAGGAGATGTAAGGAGAGAGAGAATAGAGAGGAGAGGAAAGGAGTAAGGTAGAGAGAAAGAGTGTGGAGACAGAGAGAAAGAGAAGCCGAAGATACAAAGAGAGGGGAGAGACAGGGAGAGAAACACAGAGAATGGAATACAAATGCTTGGTAAATAATCTAAAAAGAAAGGAACAGAGAAGTGATGTTTGTTTTTATTGATGTTTTTTTTTTAATAACAAAGAGAAATATTAGAGAAGAGCGAATACCTGATAAAAGAAATGCAGAGAGATGAATCGGATGAAGGATGAAGAAGAGAGAAGAAAGAAACTCGAGGGAGAGAAAGCAAGGAGATATCGCAGGCAGAGGAATGAAGACGAATGACCTTTATGGAGACTGACCTTGGTAAATGCAGAGCGCCGCGGCTAACAAGACCTTCAGGATCA
>BOPN01000484.1:208410-210910 GCA_017312705.2 Penaeus japonicus
GCCTATGCTGCCAACGGCCAGGGCTTCATTAGGACTAAGACCTCATTAAAGTATGGAGATGATATGCTCGGACTCCATCATAGTGAACGTGCCCCTGAATCATCTACACTGTTCCTTATTTGAGTAGAAGAGATTTAAAGTATCCCAATTCCATATGAAGAACATTTTCACGGAGAGGCAGAGATTATGATGGCCTAATTCTTGACAGAGAAATATCTCCTTTCAGTCGCGGCGATGTGTCCCGAGAGCGAGCAGATCCACTGCGCAACGAGCGACCGCTGTACGAGGATCCGCTACATCTGCGACGGAGACAACGACTGCGGCGACTATTCCGACGAGGAGAGCGCCATCTGCAGGGTGGGTGTTGCGTCTCTCTGTTGCATCCGAGGGGGAGGGAAACTCGAACGGAAATGAGTTTATTCAGCTTGCGTGCACAATTAAGTTCCCTTAGCCTTTGAGGACAGTGTCATTGGGCTACCTGTGGGAGGAGCTTGAGAAATGTTAGTATTTGTATCGTTGCTTTAGCATTGCCTTTTGATTTCTGATTGGGAGTTATCGTAAAGCAATGCTTTTTGGGTGATGAATTCGAATGTACATAATGTAACATTATAACAAGTTGTGTAGAATCTAAATTTGTAAGATTAATTTCTCCTTTCCAACGCTGATTGTCCCCTTCCAACACTAATAACTTGCCAACATCCTCTTCTTCCTACCGACCCCGACTGTAGGCTTGGCGCAACGACCACTGCGAACGAGGTTCCGTCAGGTGTCGTCGGAGGGGAGACACGACCTGCGTCACCGTCAGCCGCTACTGCGAGGTCTCTGACCCGCCGTGCGAAGGAGATCTCGACATGCGCCTCTGCCAGGTAAGAGTCCTTTGCAGTGATAGCCATGGTGTTCGTGGTAATAATAGTAAAGATTCTGCTTTTATTAGGATTATTTTATATGGGCCCGTGTTTATGTAACTGTGTATGTGCATGTGATTTTGTTTGTGCGTTTGTTTTGGTATTTCTGAACATTGCCTAACAATACCCTGTCACTCAGATGTTGAGGGAAGAAAAGCTTCAGCCTCTTGATGAGATCGTCCTGTCGTCGGTAGTTGCTGGTAAGAACTGTTTGTGCAAGTAAACCATGCTATGGAGTAGACTAGAACATGTAGACTATTATGAGTTCAGTGCAACGATATTATACCGCTGTTTACGATTCGTTTTCTGTTTTTTCTTTCTCTATCTCCCCCACAATTCCCTCGCTTCTGGGGAATACAGTCAAGTATATATAGATCTTACCCTCGTGACCCCTTCCCTCATGACCCGCCCCCTTGCCCACAGCATTGAGACCGTCGAGCGTGGAGGCCGTCGAGGAATTGGGCGAGGAGTTCCTTGAGAAGATCAACGCCACCATCAAACACCCAGACTGTCCTCAGTTCTACACCCGCGTCGGCGACCGATGCATATCCGTCTTCTTCTTTGGGAAGGTACAAGCTGTTTGTGTTCTTTGCGTGAGGCGCTGAGCCTTGTCTGTCTTTCCTACCCCTTCCCTCTTCCTCCTTTTTATCAACGCTATATTTGCACTTCCAAACGTCTGGCTCCCCAGGTCAACTGGGGAGAAGCTCGCTCTTTCTGCAAGACGATCGGCGGTGACCTTCTGATCACCTACGATGCCTAAGAAGTTCTACGAAATCGTCCACCTCCTTCGCGAGCAGCGTGAGTCTCCGCGGTGTTCCTTGGTTTTGTTGTCACTGCGATGCGCTTTATCCTTCCTTGGTGTTTGTTTGGCGGTGAACTCTGCTTGGACGAGTCACTGGACATGCTGATATTCTGTACTTGTCATTTCCTCTATTCTTCGAAATACTCATTGTTAGGTAAATTTATCTTCGTATTTGCAAGCGAACAAGAATTGGTCTTTGAATTTTACATATTTACATATTTATTTATCTAAAGATTCATTTGTTTGTTTTACCTGTTATCGCCTAAGTTATTTTTGTGTAGATATGATCTCGGACTTCTGGGTGGGAGGACACCTGATGAACGAGACGGTCGGCTGGACATGGGTGGATGACGTCCCCATGGAATTGGGCACCCCCTTCTGGACCCTCAGGTATGACCCCAAAGGGGAAGGCTCTGCATGAACCCCAGCCATCTGTCTAGATCAAAGTCATATAGTTGATTTCTATCGACTGCTTTTAGAGGCGTGGTCTTTAATCGGATAAAAAGTAGTTAATAGACACAAAAATATGTTTCCATTCAAAGATTCGCCGAAGAAAATGTGCTCAGACTGTAGATAGATCATCAAACGCTATTTCTCCGCACAGGTTCAGCGACGACTGCCATCCTCACAGCATCGATGCCAGACACGACTCTGCACGCGCAGCCAACGGGAGAGAGTGTTTCTGGAACATGCAGGCGCCCCACACTCCTGCCGTTGGCCATTGCGCCGCCCTCGACTACGAGAACTTCTACTACATGAGCGACGAAAGGTGCCTGGAGCTGAAGAGTCCTCT
>BOPN01000484.1:260910-268410 GCA_017312705.2 Penaeus japonicus
TGAACAGGACGAGGTCAAGGAGACAGCATGATGATCCTGAAGGTCTTGTTAGCCGCGGCGCTCTGCATTTACCAAGGTCAGTGTCCATAAAGGTCATCCGCCTTCATCCCTTTGCCTGCCATGTCTCCTTGCCTTCTCTCCCTCGAGCTTCTTTCTTCTCCTCTCTTCTTCATCCTTCATCCGATTAATCTCTCTCTTCTTTAATATTTCTCTTTGTTATTCTCAAAAACATCAATAAAAACAAACATCACTTCTCTGTTCCTTTCTTTTTAGATTATTTACCAAGCATTTGTATTCCATTCTCTTTGTTTCTCTCCCTGTCTCTCCCCTCTCTTTCTATCTTTGGCTTCTCTTTCTCTCTGTCTCCACACTCTTTCTCTCTACCTTACTCCTTCCCTCTCCTCTCTATTCTCTCTCTCCTTACATCTCCTCCTCTCTTCTTCAGTTTATCATATTCTTCCCACTTACCCTTCCCCCCTCCCTCTCCCTTTCTCCATCGGTCGCCTTTTGCATGTTGGCGTATACCGCATGCAATATACTGCAATTGGCCAAGTCGTCAAACTGCCAGGGCTCCATCAGGCTCTCTCGCCCACTTGTAAACTGTCGCGATGTCTCCACTATTTCTTATGGGAGCAGAAGGGATTAATTGTCCCTATTCCGGATCAAGATTTTTTTCATGGAAAGGCAGGGATTATGATGTCCTAATTCTTGACAGAGAAATATCTCCTTTCAGTCGCGGCGATGTGTCCCGAGAGCGAGCAGATCCACTGCGCAACGAGCGACCGCTGTACGAGGATCCGCTACATCTGCGACGGAGACAACGACTGCGGCGACTATTCCGACGAGGAGGACGCCATCTGCAGGGTGGGTGTTGCGTCTCTCTGTTGCATCCGAGGGGGAGGGAAACTCGAACGGAAATGAGTTTATTCAGTTTATAAAGTTCCCTTAGCCTTTGAGGACAGTGTCATTGGGCTACCTGTGGGAGGAGCTTGAGAAATTTTAATATTGGTATTATTGCTTTAGCATTGCCTTTTGATTTCTGATTGGGAGTTATCGTAAAGCAATGCTTTTGGGTGATGAATTCGAATGTACATAATGTAACATTATAACGCGTTGTGTAGAATCTAAATTTGTTAGATCAGTTTTTCTTTTCCAACGCTGATTCTCCCCTTCCAACACTAATAACTCCTTGCCAACATCCTCTTCTTCCTACCGACCCCGACTGTAGGCTTGGCGCAACGACCACTGCGAACGAGGTTCCGTCGAGTGTCGTCGGAGGGAAGACGACCTGCGTCACCACGTCAGCGCTACTGCGGGTCTCTGACCCGCCGTTGAAAGTCTCGACATGCGCCTCTGCCAGGTAAGAGTCCTTTGCAGTGATAGCCATGGTGTTCGTGGTAATAATAGTAAAGATTCTGCTTTTATTGGGATTATTTGATGTGGGCCCGTGTTTATATAACTGTATGGCCATGAATTTTGTTTTGTGCGTTTGTTTTGGTATTTCTGAACATTGCCTAACAATACGCTATCACTCGATGTTGAGGAAGAAAAAACTTCAGCTCTTGATGAGATCGTCCTGTCGTCGGGAGAAGTTGCTGGTAAGAACTGTTGTGCAGTAAACCATGCTATGGAGTAGACTAGAACATGTAGACTATTATGAGTTCAGTGCAACGATAGTATACCGCTGTTTACGATTCGTTTTCTGTTTTTTTTTTCTCTCTATCTCCCCCACACCCCTCGCTTCTTGGGAATACAGTCAAGTATATATGATCTTACCCCTCGTGACCCCTTCCCTTATGACCCGCCCCCTTGCCCACTGCAGCGGGACCGTCGAGCGTGGAGGCCGTCGAGGAATTGGGCGAGGAGTTCCTTGAGAAGATCAACGCCACCATCAAACACCCAGACTGTCCTCAGTTCTACACCCGCGTCGGCGACCGATGCATGTCCGTCTTCTTCTTTGGGAAGGTACGTTTATTGTGTTCTTTGCGTAAGGCGCTGAGCCTTTGTCTGTCTCTTTCTCCTACCCCTTCCCTCTCTTCCTCCTTTTATCAACGCTTATATTTGCACTTCCAAACGTCTGGTTCCTCGCAGGTCAACTGGGGAGAAGCTCGCTCTTTCTGCAAGACGATCGGCGGTGACCTTCTGACCTTCCACGATGGCTTCAAGAAGTTCTACGAAATCGTCCACCTCCTTCGCGAGCAGCGTGAGTCTCCGCGGTGTTCCTTGGTTTTGTTGTCACTGCGATGCGCTTTATCCTTCCTTGGTGTTTGTTTGGCTGTGAACTCTGCTTGGACGAGTCACTGGACATGCTGATATTCTGTACTTGTCATTTTCTCTATTCTTCGAAATACTCATTGTTAGATAAATTTATCTTCGTATTTGCAAGCGAACAAGAATTGGTCTTTGAATGTTTACAGATTTACATGCTTATTTCCTTAAAGATTTAGCTCTTAGCGTATGTCTTTTTTTTGCAGATATTGCCTCGGACTTCTGGGTGGGAGGACACTTGAGGAACGAGACGGAAGGCTGGACATGGGTAGATAACGTCCCTATGGAATTGGGCACCCCCTTCTGGAGCCTCAGGTATGCCCCCAACACTCCAGATAGTGAGTCTGTGATGAGAGACTCTTTCGTAAGCAAATGCCTAGACCTTATCCGCTTTTATTGAAACGTTACCCTTCCTAGAACGCTTGACCTTTCGTCTACTTCAGTAAAGGAAGAGAAAGAATAAGGTTTCATAGTGACAAACGTAGAATATTTGAGTTGCAAATCTACTCCTTCTAACGTCTACCTGTCACTAGTTACATTGAACATTTGAATCTCATTCGATTGGTCAGTGGTTAGTATTTTCTTCTATCAATAGACACAAAGCAATATTGAATAAAAGAAGATTAAGTACACTTCAATGAATAATGCCAGATTAAAAATCACTGAAATCTTTTCTGCCCTAAGAGTCGCCAAGTCACCCCCTCCCCCCTCTAAATAATGTGCTCAGGGTTGCGTTCCAAAACGGAAAACACTCGATTAACCTGCAGTTTCCTCATCACCCGCCCTTCCCCCTCCCTAGGTCAAATGACGAATGCCAACCTCGCACCTACTCCGTCGGTCACAACACTACACGCGTTGTCAACGAGGGAACCTGTTACCGGTACCAGCAGGCGCCCCACACTCCTGCCGTTGGCCATTGCGCCGCCCTCAACTACGAGAACTTCTACTACATGAGCGACGAAAGGTGCCTGGAGCTGAAGAGTCCTCTGTGCGTGTTGGAGAAGGCGTCCGTTGTGGCTGAGAAACTGGAGGCGATCTAAGACCACTTTGTGTCTTGAACTTACACGGAGTCTAGGATCTTTTGAACTGGTTACTGTTGTATTTGTTACAGCTATCTTTATTTGCTGACTGCAAATAAAACGCAAGCAAAAGAAATGTATTTTTTTTCTTCCTATCATTTTGTCATAAATGTGTCAGATTGTAAACATACATACATACATACACACATATATATACATACATATATGAATATATATAGACATACATATATATATATATGAATATAGATATATATATATATACATATATATCATATATATAAATATATATATACATATATATACATATATACATGCATGCATATTAGTATACATATGTATATATACATATACATATATATACATATATATATATATATATATATATATATATATATATATTATATATACATACATACATACATATATATATATATATATATATATATATATATATATAAATGAATACATACGCATAAGTATACATACATACAAATATGTATATATATGTATATATATATATACACATATTCATATATATATATATATATATATATATGGATACACAAAACATATACATGTATATATATATATATATATATATATATATATATATATATATATATATATATATATATATATATATATATATCATCATCATCATCATCATCAGCCTGTATCAATCCACTGCAGGACGTAGGCCTCTCTCAATCTTTTCCAGTCATTCCGGTCTTGTGTCCTCTGTTTCCAGTTTACTTCTGCGAATTTTGCTATTTCATCTATTAATTTTAGTCATTTGGTTTTGCCCTGGTCTTTTTGTGTCGTGTATTACCCATTCTGTTGTTTTCTTTGTCCACCTGTTGTCCTGTCTCCGATATATGTGTCCAGCCCACTGCCACTTTTTCTTTTTGATGGTCTTGAGTATATCCTCTACTTTTGTTTGCTGCCTGATCCATGTGGCCCTTTTCTTGTCTCTTAAGTTAACTCCTAGCATAAGCCTTTCGACTCCTCTTGGGCGCTTACTAATTTCCTCTCGAGTGCCTTGGTCGTAGTCCATGTCTCTGATCCATATGTCACGACGGGGAGGACGCATTGGTCAAAAATCTTTCGCTTCAGACATAGTGGCAGACGACTTCGTAATATATTACTATGTTTACCGAAGGCACTCCAACCTAGCCTGATTCGCCGTTTTATCTCGGCTTCGCAGGATGTACTCGACTGAATGAGTTGCCTTAGGTATACATACTCGTTCACTGCTTCTAGCACCTCGCCTTGTATTTGTATTTGCTTAACTGGGGTTCGACTGTTGAACATGACTTTAGTCTTTTTCATGTTCATTTTAAGGCCAATCTTCAGACTTTCCTTGTTTAAATCGCTTATTAATTGTTGTGGTTCATCTGCTGACTCACCGAAAAGAACAATGTCATCTACAAATCTTAGATTGCTTAAGTGCTCATTCCCTATTTTAATCCCTTTCTCCTTCCAACTTCTTGAATACTTCTTCAATGCAAGCTGTAAACAGCTTCGGTGAGATGGTGTCGCCCTGCCTAACACTTGGTATTTTATCGGTTTCTGTGTGAATTTTAATGGACACTGTACTATCTCTATATATATCCTCTAATAATCTACAATATATTTCCTCTACTCCTTGTTTACGAATTGCATCTAGTACTGCCGCTATCTGTACCGAGTCGAATGCCTTTTCATAATCTACGAATGCCATACACAGGGGCTTCCTATATTCGTTCGTTTTCTCCCTTATTTGAGCTAGTGTGGGGATATGGTCTGTAGTTGAGAATCCACTGTTAAACCCTGCCTGTTCCCGGGTTGTTTTTGAATCTAATGTATCGGTGGTACGGGCTGTGATGATTTTTGTGAACAGTTTATAGATTACTGAGAGGAGGCTTATAGGTCGGTAATTTTATAAGTCTTTGAAGTCTCCCTTTTGTGTATTAAAATTATTATTGCGTTTTTCAGGCCTTTCGGAATTTTACCGACGTCTAGACATCTGTTATAAAGACTGGCCAGCTTTACTGCCGCAATCTCTCCTACGTCTTGAATAAGATCTACACTGATGCCGTCTTCTCCTGGTCTTTTTCCTCTTTTCATGTTTTTTAGTGCCCTATTTACTTCATCTACCGTGATGTTTGGAACATCTCCAATTGTTGTGTTTGTCTCCGTATGTGGTTGGTCGTTTGAGTGGTATAGATTGCGATAGAAGTCTTCTATTACTTTGATAATTTCATTTTTATTGTATGTCACCTCTCCGTTGGGTTTCTTTACTGCATACATTTGTTTTTTCCCTATTCCGAGCCTCCTCTTTGTTGCCTTAAGGCTGGTATGTTAAATTTGCGTACATCCTCTTTCTTCTTCTTGTTTATCGTCTTAGTCAGCTCTGTTGATTCTATCTTGTCTCTGATTGATGTTATTTTCATTTCCCTACGCTGTTTCATAAGCTCTTTCGTCTCTACCGAAAGCTTACTGAACCTTTCTTTTTCGTCTTTACCCCCTATTTCAAGTGCAGCTTCCATTAGTATCTCACTGAATTGGTCGTTCATTTGGTCTATGTCAAGATCTTCTTCGAGAGCTGAGTATTTGTTTCGGATGTTGATACTGAATTCCGTCGCCCTAATCTTGATGTTGGTTAGATTAGCGAGAGGCTTTTGTATGAGCTTGTTTCGTTCCCTTCTTAGCTGTAACTTAACTCTACTCCTGACCAGTCTATGGTCGCTACCGACATTTACTTTATTGATAACGGTTACGTCTTGTACGATGTCACGCCTATTGGTGATTATGAAGTCAATTTCTGCTTTAATGCCGGATGGTGATTTGGCGTCCATTTCCTCCCGGGTCTCTTTTCGAAGAATGTATTCATAATTTTAAGGGATCGAGCTTCAGCGAATTCTATCAATCTTTGCCCCCTCATTTCTTGGTGCCTATTCCATGTTTCCCAACCGATATTTCTCTATCTTCCCTTATTCCTATCTTGGCCTTAAAATCCCATATAATCACGGTAAAATGGGTTTTTGCTCTATCGGTAGCTGCTTGCACATCTTCATAGAAGCTCTCTATCTCCTCATCACTATGACTGCTGGTAGGAGCGTACACTTGGATAATTTTTAGGCTATATCAGTTGTTTAGTTTCAGTATTACAGAAACTACTCTTTCGCTCACACTATAGAATTCCCTAACATTCTTTCCGAGTCGCTTGTGAACTATGAAGCCTACTCCTGATTCTTGTTTGTTATCCAAGGGTTTACCTCGCCAGTATAATAAGTGCCCATCATTTAGTAATTTCTGCTCTTCGCCTAGTCTCCTAACTTCAGAAAGTCCTACAATATCCCATTTAATAAATGAAAGTTCCTCAAGCAGTGTCAGAAGATCAGATTCTGTTCTCAGGGTCCTTACATTGTATGTGCATAAGTTCATCATCTTTAGGCGGCCTGGGTCTACCCGGAGATTCTTAGCGCCCCCTGCTCCGGAGCGATCCTGATCGCCGCCGTGACCAGGGGCTCCTTCGCTTCCGGGGAATGAGGGCCATTGTCTTGACTGGGAAATCATATTTAAGAGGTGTGTGGCCTGGTACCCCCACCAGTCGGCCTTGTCCACGGTGGGGGGAGTAGTTTTAGTCCGGAGGTACCATTAATCTCCAATAACACTTTTGAGTTAGTCTCGCATGTTATTAGGAGATCTTTGTAACCACCGATCTATCTCACGACCTTCCGGTCTACTCATGTGAGAATGGGCATTTGTTTATATACGTGCAGGGCCTACGCAACAATGCATGTTTGCATGTTTATGCGCGCTCCCGTGCCCGCACTTATATTCGTTACTATATATAATATGCAGAATGTACAGCGTAGACGCCTTTATATACAAATAAGCAATTATGCACATATATATATGTGTGTGTGTGTGTATATATACATATGTATAAATCTATTTATAAATATATGTACACACAAACACACTCACACACTATCAAGGTCTTATTTCTATAAAGGAATTATAGCATTATAAAACTTAAACCTCCATGCTATGTGATTTTAGTGACTCCCTCTTATTTATCTCTCTAGGTCCCGAGCTGCATCATCCTTGGGCATTCGGACCAGCTGACCGCATCCCAAGAATTGGTCATTACCGACTGGGCCAATCACAGCCGAGTCGGGCAGCTTCCTGCCCAATGAGAAGAGGT
>BOPN01000484.1:320910-325910 GCA_017312705.2 Penaeus japonicus
ATATTTATTTTTTATTTATTTATTAATTTATTTCTTCAATTCTTAATTTCGAGGGGATTGGGTAGGGGGGGGGATTGGTGCTACAAGTTACATTTGTCTTTGTTCTTTTTTTTTTCTTTTTTTTTGGGGGGGGGGGGGGCTTAATAATGTACCAGCATTTCAGCTTAAGAAGAAAATCGCGATTTTTTTTTCTTAGAGTAGATAATAGTGTTAACGATCGACTACATCAGCATGCAATTTGATTCGTTTGCAGATCAGCTCGTTTGCCATTCTCACCCTCTCAAAATGAGAAAAAAAGAAAAGAAAAAAAAAAGGGTTTCAAAAAGTTCCGAAACTACGCAAAGAGAATCCGAAAAGCCTACCAACTTGATCATTAATTTATCTATCTCTATCAAAACAAAACATCGAAACTAAAATATCCTCGTTAATAAAGCGAAGAATATAAGAAGGAAATTATTGAAAATGAAACCTTCCACGTAGCTGAACCGCCTGGAGAGCAAGAGTTCCGGATACAACTTGCAATTGCACGAGTGGGAGGAGGCGGAGGAGGGGAGAGGGGGGGAGAGGGGGGGAGGGAAACGTGGATTACGGTGTTAAGCAGAATTTTTGCCACATGTCGTGGGAAAAGACAAGCCCTGCGGTAATGCTAAGACGTCACTGTCCTCTGTTTCAGCTTCTACAGCGACGGCAGAGTGGGTGGCCGTTGCTCTCTCCTCAAATGTTGCAGAGTTGCTTAAGGTAGAAAGATAAACAAAAGGGAGAGGAGAAAAGAAAACAAGTGAGCTGGAAGAGAGATTATGGTAATGATGATGATGATGGCGACGATTATGATGATGACGATGATGACAATGATAACAATGATGATGATGATGATAATGATGACCATGATGATACTGATGATGATGATGACGATGATAATGATCATCATCATTATGATAATTATGATGACGATTATGATCATGGTCATGACAACAACGATAAAAAAAAATGTAAAAAAAACACTTATTCCTTAAAAGTGCATAGCGTTTACGCCATAGCTTCTCGAATTAAACATATAAACATCATAAGGTTTTCAACTCCTTGCCTCTACCTGAAAAGAAAACGCAGTGCCATTATCCCCACAATGAGGAACAGCTGAGTCGTCTGTGGGCGGTGTTGACTTTTTTTGGTTGACTTTTTGACTTTTAAGGTGTTTGAGTAAGTCTGATGGTTTATATTATGATATGAAGGCCTTTGATGCTTTAATAATGTTTATGTGAAAGGATAATCCAGATGGATCAGATTGATACGATAATTGGATTATATAAGAGCGGCCATATCTATGTCCTTGCATAGATGCGCTCGTGGGCAGACACTCACTCAAAATACTAACATAATCTTTCTCTCTTTCTCTTTCTATCTTTCTTTCTCTCTCTCTCTCTCTCTCTCTTTCTCTCTCTCTCTCTCTCTCTCTCTCTCTCTCTCTCTCTCTCTCTCTCTCTCTCTCTCTCTCTCTCTC
Source organism: Penaeus japonicus (assembly GCA_017312705.2). Classification (NCBI taxonomy): domain Eukaryota; kingdom Metazoa; phylum Arthropoda; class Malacostraca; order Decapoda; family Penaeidae; genus Penaeus; species Penaeus japonicus. The sequence goes on from BOPN01000484.1 coordinate 322,409, forward strand.
TCTCTCTCTCTCTCTCTCTCTCTCTCTTTCTCTCTCTCTCTCTCTCTCTCTCTTTCTTTTAAGTTCTTTCATTTCAACTTTTTCATAATCATTATAAATTCTTCTGCAACACACTTTGCAAATAAGATTTAGTTACCATTTTTTTAAGCCACAGTATAAACAAATGTGTGGAATATGATTTCGAAATATTTTTTTAACCTTTTAAAGTTTACAAGTATATACACGTGGCATGTATTTTCTCAGCAAGTAAAAAAAAATCCCATTAATTGTATAAGGAAATTCCTTCCATTTTGCACCACCAAATGCAGCAAGAAAATTGCAGCGACATTACGGTCACATAGTTACACAGACTTCGATGTAATTGCTGTAATTACATAATTACACGATATGAACCCACCTGCAGGGTACACTATAGTGGCTTATGGCACACCCATCTGGCATTGCTACTGTGTCTGTAGGTGAAGCAGTACAAGTACGTAATCTATTCGTTTGAAGATTTTGGTGGCGTGTTATAGAAATGCCATTTATTTGAAAATACAGGGAGAAAACGAAATAAGAGGAGAGTGAGACGGAATGATTATGAAAATAGACACACATGAAGCAACACACATAAAAAGGGGAAAAAAAACAAGTGTGTCAAAAAAAAAAAAAAAAAAAAAAATACAGATTTTAAAAAGATAGATACAAACCAAACATGAAGACGATCAAAGATATAAAGGAAACTCTTATGTAGCAGTAAGTGTCACGTGAACCCATAGTCACTATCTCGCTCGTTTCTGATACTTATAGAGATTATTAGTTTAACATTGGGTGAAGAGACAATTGCAACAATGAATTTATTAGTAGTTTCCACTTTAGGTAAGTTATTATGCAGTGCAGTAGCTTATGATAATAATCAAATGATACATAATTCTGCGATTATCTTAAAATTGCACATCATTTATATTCCCACTTTCAATGATAATGGAAAATGATCAAGTATGTTTAAACTCCGCCCCCAAATACATACATACATACGTTCACACACACACACATACACACACACAACACACACACACACACACACACACACACACACACACACACACACACATACATACATAGAAGTATACATTTATACAAACATACATTCATACATACATACATTCATATATATATATATATATATATATATATATATATATATATATATATATATATATATATATATATATATATTTATTTATATATATACATATATATATATATATATATATATATATATATATATATATATATATATATATATATATATATATATATATATATATGCATATATATATATATACATATATTCTCTCTCATTCACACACACACACACACACACACACACATATATATATATATATATATACATATATACATACACACATTCACAGATGCATACATTTATACATACGTACACACATACAAAATACATACATCAAAAATGTATATATATGTATGATTCTTATGCATCCACATATTTCATCCAAAGCGTCCGACAACATAGCTTTTCTCTTTCTCACTATATCTACAGTGCATAAAGGATAAATGCAACATCAAGCTTGCAACACCCATAACGCTTTTATGCTTTTATCGAACTTTTAGATAAATAACAGATAAAAATAGATAAAGCTTTTATCTATCTATTTCATCTAACGAATTAAAACCACATACGAGAGAATTTTTCAAAAGTCAGCCCTCATTAATTCATAATGATTGGACTCAGACTCCGAATGATAGATATTGCTTTTCCAGAACAATATCTATAAATGATGACTTCGGTAATCATTTGTTGCAATCCTGATGTTGCGTTGCACTTCAACTGAAATGAAATGAAATGAAAATTTTCATGCAGCCTCTTTATAGTTTTATTGCATATCATATTACATTTACTATTGCAATATTTGATGCAATTTGTCGTTGCTCAATTAGCATTTGCAATTATCCATGCTGTTCGAGGATGATTATTATGCGCTATGCCTTACCTGTTATCAGATGGAGTTACTTGTGTGCTGATTCGTATTTTTTGTTTATTAAAAAAAGGAAATGTTGTTATATTTGTTGCATTTGTTATTGCTGTTATTCTCGTTATCTTTGTCATTATTAGTATTTGTATATTTATCATGATTATCATTATCATTATTTGTATCGTTGTTGCTATTATTGTCATCATCATCATTATCATCATCACCATCATCCTCACCATCATCATCATCAATCATCATCATCATCACCATCATCATCATCACCACCATCATCATCACCATCCTCATCATCAATCATCATCATCAATCATCATCATCATCATCATTATCATCATCAATCATCATCATTATCATCATCATCATCACAACATCATCATCATCATCAATCATCATCATCAATACTCATCCTCATCCTTATCACTATCATCATCATTATCACCATCATCATTATCACCATCATCATCATCAATCATCATCATCAATCATCATCCATATCATCATTATCATCATCAATCATCATCATCAATCATCATTCTCATCATCATCATCATCAACAATCATCAGTCATCATCACCATCATCATATGTCACCATCATCATCATCCTCATCACCATCATCATCATCATCGATACACATCTTTATCAGCAACATTATTTCGGTCTTCATTTACCCTAATTTGCATGTTGCTTTCTGCGAATACATAGTAATTCATGTCAAACACATGCACTGTCGCCTATTGCAAGCAAAGTAATATTGATGAAATAAAATCCACTCAAAGTCATATTCATTAAAGTAATTCCATGAAATCAGATTACATATCATCACAAAAATGTCATTTCCATAATTATTTTTATTAGTCTACGTTTATGACGCATTTCCTTGCCCTGTAATATATTTGTTGATTTCATTTTGTGGAATATGGTTCGTGTATTCGCGTATTTTCTCTAGTTGGAAAAAAATATATATAGGATTTCTGCATTTCCTAATACTATGTTAAGTTCTGTCTTCGTCATGGGTTCATGGCTCTACACCATTGCAGAAAATAACATCATAACATCACATTCAGCCAAAAGAGAGTTGAATAACTTTTGTTATGATACGTACATTATCTTCTATGTATTCCCTCTCTTTCTCTCTCTTTCTCTCTCTCTCTCTCTCTCTCTCTTTCTCGTTCTTTCTCTCTTTCTTTTTATTTTTCTTTCTTTCTTTCTCTTTCTCTTTCTCTCTCTCTCTCTCTCTCTCTCTCTCTCTCTCTCTCTCTCTCTCTCTCTCTCTCTCTCTCTCTCTCTCTCTCTCTCTCTCTCTCTCTCTCTCTCTCTCTCTCTCTTTTCTCTCTCATTCGCTCTTGCTTTCTCTTGTTCTCTCTTGCTCTCTTTTGCTCTCTCTCTTGCTCTCTCTCTCTCTCTCTCTCTCTCTCTCTCTCTCTCTCTCTCTCTCTCTCTCTCTCTCTCTCTCTCTCTCTCTTGTTCTCTCTTGCTCTCTTTTGCTCTCTC
>BOPN01000484.1:343410-345910 GCA_017312705.2 Penaeus japonicus
ATAAAGATGGCGAGTGTCTGATTTGTTCTTCATTGGCAGTGGATCCAATTGTATAGACTTATTTTCGGAATATTGAAAACAGGTATGATAATTATTTTAGTAAAACTTGAATTTGGTTTTATTTTTTGTCATCATCATCATCATGGTACCACTAACAACAACAATAATAATAATAACAACAACCGTATGTTTAATGGTATCAAACGCCCAGCGCTTTGTGTAACTCGATCCCTTTGGAAAATTGAACAATAATAATAGTTCGTTTTATCCATTTCAAATGTTCATTAAAAATTGTTGGTTTTATTTTTCATTCGCCAGAAGCTTTGTTATGTTTGTTGATCGATCTTGTACTCAAATCCCAGGTGTTTGTATGTGTTTTCTTTCTTTCTTTCTTTTTTCTCTCTCTCCCTCTCTTTCTCTCATTCTCTCTCTCTCTCTCTCTCTCTCTCTCTCTCTCTCTCTCTCTCTTTATTTGGCACTCTCGGTTTGTCGGCAACTTTTTTTTCTCTTTACTGTTTTCTTTTTTCTCTATCTCTGTTTGTCTCCTTCCCTCTGTCCAGGAAATAAGCTACATAGAAATATCTTTCATATGCCAAATTTCCGGACTCCCAGAGCCGGGTATTCAAGCGCTGCTGAACTTGCTGTACCTCTCATACAAAATATCTTCCTGGCTGATATTAACCAGTTAGCCAAATTATCATTCCCTCATGAAGAATTACACTATGCAATGCCATTATCTATTTGTCAAATGAATAGGCGTGTTATTCATTGTCTATGAGATTATGAGGGTCTGATATGGATAAAAAAAATAAAAAATAAAAACTGAAAAGCCGTGTTAATCATTGTCTATGAAATTATGAGGGTCTGATATGGATAAAAAAAGAGAGAAAAAAAAAGAAAATTACACTATCTAGCATAATGACAGTATTGGTTGGTCACTAGATATGAATGAACCTTAGAAAGTATATATTGGACTGTCTCGGAGGCAGTGGGTTTCTCTTATCACGTTATACGTAGAATATCAGAATATTATGTATCAAAAATAATATATAATTTTGGGGGGGCAAAGCCAAGTTCCCATCTCTGCAATATGTGCAAGATGCCCAAGTCGCATGATCTTATTCATTGCTTATTTTGTTGTACGAATACTGCATCTGCCAATCATTTCTTTTTCTTCTCTCTCTCTTTTCTCTCGCGTCCGTTCTCTCTCACACTCCCTCCTATATGTGTTCGCCTATATATATATATATACATATATATATATATATATATATATATATATATATATATATATATATATATATATATATATATATATACATATGCATATATATATATATATATATATATATATATATATATATATATATATATATATGTATATATATATATGTGTGTGTGTGTATGTATATATATACATATATATATACATATATATATATATATATATACATATATATATATATATATATATATATATATATATATATATATATATATATATATATTATATATATATATACATTGACATACATATTATAATGAAAAGGACAAGAATGATAACATTAATGAGTATAATGAATTATTAATCATAAACATAATCATAATAATGATAATAATAATAATGATAATGATAACCATGACTATAATAATGAAACTAATATAGAAATTGAAAAAAATGATAATAGAAATAACGATAGACTATAAAAAAAATAACTAAAATCATTTCCAAACATGATAAATAATAAAACAGTAAGACGCCCTCCATGCCCTTAGTTAACAGTCAATCAATAATGACAGGTTTCCCGGTGAAGAATTACACCCGACAGCTCGTTGTGGTGTTTTTGCTTTCAACTTTATGTATCGCGCTGAAAACATGTCAATATCAGATGGAGAACGTCAATATGGAATGTTGCGACGGAACCTAATTTACGTAATTTATATTATAGTAACGTAGCTGAGGCATGGTATTACTGAACCAAGCGATTCCCGACGTCGGTTCCTCGGAAATGTGTGTATGTGTGTGTGTGTGTGTGTGTTTGTGTGTTTCAGTATCCAGCGAATCCCTGAGATATGTAAAATTGTGTCAGGGGTTCCTCCAAGATGTAAAGCCTGGGAAACAGATGACCTAGCCTAAGTTCATCTACACTTATCTAACTTAATCTAACCTATTTTCCCTAACTCATCTTTCGTTGAACTGACCTAGCCTCACCTAACCAAATTTAATTGAACCGAAGCTAAAATACTTCAGCAGACATGAGTAGTTCCACAGCTTGGGTTAAGTATAGTCATCGTCGCGAAGACGGGCGAAAGTTGCCCCGCCCCCTCGTCACCCGATCCCCCGTCCAACCAATCAGGTCCTTCGCATTCACTCGGCCGCCCTGTAAATGGAACTTTGATTGGTCACGTACACAATTAGGAGGCGTGGCATATTTCGCCGGATTTTGTACCAGTGACTAATACCACCAGCGTCGACAACATAACCATCATCCAATTATAA
>BOPN01000484.1:355910-368410 GCA_017312705.2 Penaeus japonicus
TGATTCACACATAATTGCCTCCCCAATTAAGTCAATCCTCAGAAGAGTTGAATACCTTTGACTAACACGCCCTTACATTCCAGACTATCTTCCCAAATAACCACTGCTGGGAACTGTTGATGGGAAATCCTTTAGGCGGGATTCCACCGAGGCAACATGTAGCATGCCACTTGACTGGCTTTCAACAAATATGTTGCATGCGGCTTTCAACAAGAGACATGTTGCAAGGGACAAGGCAACAACATTGTTGCTTGTCGCATGCTACATGCTATATTGCCTGTTGAATGCCACAAAATCTATTCCACTAATTCAACAAAAACTAAGCCATTTGGCAACATGATGTCTCAGCAGACGGTCGCTGCAGCTGCATATCTGGTATTGCGCAATGCTCGCAAAAAAAAAAAATTGATGAAAGAGAACTAGTTATAGACAGTAGCACTGCTCAAAGGGAATTTTATGTAAAGTTACTGTCTGATGACCAATCCTTGTTTAAGAACTTTTCAAGGATGAGTGTGGAGGATTCTAATGATCTCCTCAACAAAGTTTCTCCCAGAATCAGGAAGAGTGACACTAATTACCGGGATGTCATACCACCTAAAATCAGACTTTTAGTAACTTTGCGTTTCTTAGCAGCGGGAGACAGCTACAAATCTCTCGTGTACGTCTTCAGAATTTCTGAGCCAACTCTATCAAGGACTGTGCCGGAGGTTTGCCAAGCAATCATCGAAGCACTAAGAGATGTACTTAAGCGCTCACCACTGTCGTATTTCCCCATAGCTGCTTCGAATAAGATGTTGTTAATTAAGTGTTTCACAATTGCCTGGACATTTGGATCAAGGTTTCGAATTTCACATGCAACATATTCACCATAAATGGAACATTCATCCCTTTTCACACTATCTTTCAAAATCTGGTATGCCTCTTCAGCTCGTTCATCATCAACAGGTTTCCTTTTCCACCTCTGTCCTCTTCCTTTGTTCCTTGCCTCTTTCCCATCGTCATTACTGTCGCCTTTCTCAGCTTCCTGCGAAGCGTCAGGAGCTTCTGCAGTCGGAGTCGATGGCGTTCCCAGTGGTTCAGTAGGACCATCCCTTCCAGGTTCATCCTGAAAAAAAAAAAAAATTATATATATATTAGCAATATTTTGGATAATTTATTAACAAAAATCTATTTCTTCCACATGCCTCAGAATGAACAGGAATGGATGGAGTTATCAAAAGAGTTTGAAACCATGTGGAATTTTCCACATTCCATCGGTCCATGTGATGGAAAGCATATCTTGATTCAGTGTCCTCAAAATAGTGGTAGTACATTCTTTAACTACAAGGGAACGTTCAGTATTGTATTAATGGCTGTAGTTAACGTCAAGTACTGTTTCACTTATGTTCACATTGGATGTCAAGGAAGAATTTCAGACGGAGACACGAGTTTCGAGACACTTGTCCTTGCGTGCTGGTTGCAGATGATGCCTTTCCACTGCAAGTGAACGTCACGAAGCCTTTCAGTGGCACACATGAAAAAGGGTCACCTGAGAGAATTGACAACTACAGACTTAGCCGTGCTCGTAGGGTAGTAGAGAATGCTTTTGGCTTGCTGGCATCTGTTTTCCGAGTGTTTCGAAAACCTATGTTGATTAATGTGAAACATGCTGAACTCGTTTCAACAGCGTGCGTGTACCTTCACAACTTCCTACGAATGAGTGCAACTTCTAGATCTTTGTACTCGCCACAAGGTTCCTTTGATATGGAAACCCAAGATGGAACAATCATTGATGGCGCATGGAGAGAAGTTGTATCTGGAGACACGGGAATGGTTGATCTACAACGCAAACCACGAAGACCTTCGAGTGATGCTAAGGGAGTGAGGGAGGAATTTAAGGAATATTTTGTTTCAGACGCTGGGAAAGTTCCTTGGCAAGATTCATTTGCATAGTTTGAGGAAGAACAATGAAATGTTTGTTGCTTTAGGAAAATAGTAGTAGTAACAGGAAATACTGTACATGAAATGAATAGAAGGTACATGATGATGCAATAGATGATAATTTATACCTTACCCTATATGCTAGTATCATGTCTAATAATAATAATAATAATAATAATAATGATAATAATAATAGAAATAATAATCATGCTAATAATAATAAGGGTACGGCCACACAGACGGCGGATGCGAGCGTGCGGGCGGGCTGGTGCGCGAGTAGGGGAGTTGGGGTGGCCACACACAGAGCACGCGGTGCGGGTCAGGGAGGCTGGTGGCGAATGGGTTATACTCCAAGGCAGGTTCCCGCCGAAACTCCGATAGTGTACACAAGATGGGCCCCACTATACCCTCACGTCTGACAGTTTTTTCCATATTGGGTATTATCTTGTCCTGATGGCATCTCTCAGGATGAGAAGCGTCCCAAGTTGGTTGTGTGAGGGAAACTTGGGTGATAAAACCGCTCTAAATCCATGATGGACCATGACATGGCCACGTCGACTTGAAACCATGATGCCACGTTTCTTGCCCCCGCCCGCACTCTCGCAACCTGTGTGGCCGTACCATAATACTAATAATAACAATACTACAATTACTACTACTACTGCTGCTACTACTAGTACTACTACTGCTACTAATAATAATAATAATGATAATACATTACCTCAATACATGCTAGTTGCTCAGTCTGAGGCTCAGCTTGAGGTGAGTAGCCAGGCCTTGGGGTGTCCACGTCCAGGAGGAACAAAAGCAGGTCGTAAGCAAACCACTTGCGTCTCTTGCTGGGAGAAGATCCAGATTTTTTTTGGGTTAGGCTTCTATGTTCACGGTGAAAAACTGTACGCAAATTCTTTATCTTTTTCTTCACCATATCCACGTCATCACAATTAAAATTTTCAGCTAATCCCCGCAGTGCATCTAATTGTGCCTGATTATTCTTATACTCCGGCAACCGTATATCCCACAGTACATGTTTTCCATATTCTTCTATAAAGTCTACGTTTTTTTCTGGGGACCAATTCATCCTGTTGCTTTCAACAAGGAATCTTTCCCGCGACAGGTGGGAAGCCGTTCAACACTAGGCAACCATCCTTCTCTCTCTCTCTGTCCCTTCCTCCTCTCTCTCTCTCTCTGTCCCTTCCTCCTCCTCTCTCTCTCTCTCATCTCTTTCTGTCCCTCCCTCCTTCTCTCTTTCTTTCTATCTGTCTCTCTTTCTCTCTCTCTTTTTCATTCTTTCTCTCTCCCCCTCTCTCTCTTCTTCCGCCCGTCCTTTCCTCTCTCAATCTCTTCCTCTCTATCTCCCTCTCTCATTCTCTCTCTTCCTCTCCCTCTTTCGCTCTCTCCTTCTTTCTCTCCCTCTCTCCTTCTTTTATTTTTACTTTTTCTCTCTCTCTCTCCTTTCCTCCCTCCTTCTCTCTTTCTCATTCCTTCCCCTCCCCCTCTCTCTCTCTCTCTCTCTCTCTCTCTCTCTCTCTCTCTCTCTCTCTCTCTCTCTCTCTCTCTCTGCCCTTCCCTCCTTTTCTCTCTCTCTCACTCTCTCTCTTTCTTTGTCCCTTCCTCCGTCTCTCTCTCACTCTCATCTCTTTCTGTCCCTCCCTCCTTCTCTTTCTCTCTTTCTTTCTATCTGTCTCTCTTTCTCTCTCCCTCTTTCATTCTCTCTCTCTCTCTCTCTCTCTCTCTCTCCCTCTCTCAATCTCTTCCTCTCTATCTCCTTCTCTCATTCTCTCTCTTCCTCTCCCTCTTTCGCTCTCTCCTTCTTTCTCTCCCTCTCTCCTTCTTTTACTTTTACTTTCTCTCTCTCTCTCTCTCTCTCTCTCTCTCCTTCCCTCCCTCCTTCTCTCTTTCTCATTCCTCCCCCCCCCCCTCCTCTCTCTTTCTCTCTTTCTTCTTCTCTTTCCTCTCTCTTTCTCTCTCTCTCTCTCTCTCTCTCTCTCTCTCTCTCTCTCTCTCTCTCTCTCTCTCTCTCTCTCTCTCTCTCTCTCTCTCTCTCTCTCTCTCTTTCTTTCTTTCCCTCCTTCCCCACTCTCTCTCGCTCTCTCTTGCTCTCTCTCTCCCCCCTCTCTCTCTCTCTCTATCTATCTATCTATCTATCTATCTATCTATCTCTATCTGTCTATCTCTCTATCTCTCTCTCTCTGTCTGTCTGTCTCTTTTTTCTCTATCCCTTTCTTCCTATTTGATCCCTGTGGTCACTGGCTTTACAAGGGCTGCAGTTTGTCCATTCAATTTACATTCCAGTAACACGGCTTGCCTGATGGACTCTTTCGTCAAGGTGTGGTGTATCTCTCACTCCCTTTCCTTTCATTGAGGGAAAGGAAAAGCAAGAAAGAAAGTGGAAGAGAAAGTGGAAGAGAGAGAGAGATCATAACAAGGAAGTATGGGGGTGGGAGAAGGAATGGGGGGGGGGGGTCGATTACTTGTGGATAACGATAACCCATTTCCCAGAAGAAAGAAACTTTTGTGGAAATCTCTTTTCGATCATTTCTTCTTGTTTCTTTTTTTTCTAGAAGAAAAGAAAAACCGACCATTTTTTTTTTCTTCCACAAATACGAGCCCGCAGAGTGCTTAGCTTTTATCATGTCTTTCCACCCTTTCGGACACGTCGAAACCCGAACTCACCCGAACGACCAGCCAGTTACGTATCATTTGTAAAGAAGAAGCCTTACATAAGCGTCCTTGTACTTGTCCGATTGTGTGGCCGGACACCGAAAGTGCAAATTTGTGCGAAAGTGTGCTTGAACATCAGCCATCGCAGCTTTTCTTTGAGAGTCCTTCAGGGTACAATGACCCAACTCGTCCGAATCCGTGCTTGAACACGCCTTAATCCGGTATCGGCCATATTATCGGGGTGGAATATGCGATGTTTCCTTATCATTTGCTAGGCAACGAAAAAGAGAGATGCAAACGCGACACAATAAAGCAAACAATCCAGAAAGAGGAAGCAAGAGAAACAAAGAGATAGAGAATCTGAGACAGACAGAAGGAGAGAAAGAGAGATAATCGGGGAGAGATAGGGAGGGAGGGAAGTAAAGAGAATGAGAGAGAGAGTCAGGGAAGGAAATGAAGGGAGAGAGATAGGGAGTCTGGGAGGGAGGGGAAAAAAGAGAGAAAGAGAATTAGGGTGGGAAGGGAAGAGAGGGTCAAGGAGGGAGGGAAAGGAGGGAGAAAGAGAGGAAGGGGAAAAGAGAGAGAGAGAGAGATTCGCTGCCTCGACCCTTCGCAAAAATGCCATGAGTTCATGAATACGGGTTTGTAACGATGTTTACTTTCAAAAGAAAAACGTAACTCGCGCACATACTCGTACGTGCATGCCTGTATGTTCGTGTTTATGTTAAGAGTCATGTTTCGTATTTGGTAACTGTGTTTTACTGAATGAAATTATACGAAACTACGGATTCTAGCTGTAGCATGTTGCAAACGTGTGGCTTATTTATACTGACGTGCTTGTGTTTATGTCTGGGTAAGTAGTATATTTACTGTTTTTGTTGTATGAAGCTGTAGCAGCAATGATACATTTGTGACTGTAGTATCTCGAAATATGAATAATAAGGCTAACATTTCAGAAATAGAACGTAAAAATAAGATGTTTTTCAAGACCTATTTTTTCATATGAGAATCGGCTATATTTTCCTCCTTGATGTAAAAAAAAATCGTTCTTAGTCCCTATGCCTAATGAATCTCGTAAGTATGTCTTTTGATTAATTAATTAGAAATGGCTTTATTGAGATGAGTCTCCTCCGATGATACCTGAGATAACTATTAATGCTTGATTAAGGAATGGAAATCTCTAATCAAAGAGGTGTCTCTAATTAGGTAAGTGAGATGAGAGAGATAGAGGAGAGATTATATCCTCTCTCCCACGCATTCCACATACGGATGAAAGCACACAGGTACACACATACACACACACATACACACACGTACACACACATAAGCACACACACACACAAGCACACACACACACAACACACACACAAACACACACACACATACACACATACACAAACATACACACATCCCATCCCGCCTGCTCCTCCCCTCTCCTCTTCTCCTCCTTTCCTCCCCATATTTCCCTGTATTCTCCTTCCCTCCACCTCTCCTGTTCCCACCTTTTCCCTCCCTTCCCCTCCCTTCCCTCCTCTTCCCATCTTCCCCCTCCCTTCCCTTCCCTCCTATACCCACTTCTGCCCCTCCTTTCTCTCTCCTCCTCTTCCCATTTCTCCCCCTCCCTCCTTTCCCCTTTTCTTCCCACTTCTCCCCCTCCCTTCTTTCCCCTTCTCTTCCAACCTCTCCCCCTCCCTTCCTTTTCCTCCTCTTCCCACCTCTCCCCCTCTCTTTCCTCGTCTACTCGCCCCACCCTTCTCCTCCCTTCCCTCCCTTTCGCCCCTCGCTATCGTGGCCATCTCAAGCTCACCGCGTTGGTTGTTCCCAGAAGAGCTCTCTCGACCCAGCTCTTCAACCTGGACTTTAGTAGCAGAGATGTTTGTACTGGCTAACAACACCTGAAGGAGAGAAACATCTGCCCTCCCTTAGTACTTTTCTCGTTCTCGCTTTCTCTTTTTTTTCTCTCTCTATCTTTCTCTCTCTGTTGTGTCTCTCTTTCTCTCTCTCTCTCTCTCTCTCTCTTTTCTCTACCTCTCTGTATCTCTTTATCTATGTATCTCTCTCTCTCCGTTTCTCTTTCTCTCTTTCTCTCTCTCCCTTTCTTTCTCTTTCTTCTTCCCTCGCTCTCTTCCACTCTCTCTCTCTCTCTCTCTCTCTCTCTCTCTCTCTCTCTCTCTCTCTCTCTCTCTCTCTCTTTCTCTCTTTTTCTCACTCCCCGATAGTGTGAAGCATTAAATATCATATAGAACACGGACAATACACATACATAGGCATTAAGCTATGTTAACTAAACACATCAATCTTCACCAGAAAATTCACTTCAGTAATAATTGGATTATTACTTCTCAATTATGAGATGCCATTCATCGGAGCAGCTGTCATCAGCTCGATTCCTCGATTCATAAAACTTTTTCTCAATTATTTATTATGATATTTTATGTCACGATGAGTTGTTGTTGTTGTTTTACAGGATACAACTTATTATTGCATATTCTCAGTTCAATATATTATCATGATGTACAGAGACACGCTATTCCTCTCTATTTCTCTCATGTTCTCTTTCTGTCTCTCTCTCTCTCTAACCATCTTTTTCTATCTCTCTTTCTCTCTTCTCTTTCTCTCTCTTTCTCTCTCCCTTTCTCTCTCTTTCTCTCTCTCTCTAACCATCCTTTTCTATCTCTCTCTCTTCTCTTTCTCTCTCCCTTTCTCTCTCTCTCTAACTATCTCTCTCTCTTTCTCTAACTCTCTCTCTCTCTCTCTCTCTCACTCTTATTCTCTCTCTCTCACACACACACGCACACACACACACACAGGAGAAAAGTTTTCCGCTAAAAGCACGTTCTGACTTCCCTTGCGGTCAGTAACGGAGCTAATAAGGACACTTTGCTGGAAACACCTTTTCGTCTGACTTTGGAGTTTTATTGTGCCTTTGTCCTTCTGTACATCTCGCTGTTACCTCTCTACCTATTGATCTACCTATCTATCTATCTATTTATATATATATATATTTTTTTTTTTATCTACTTATATATCCATTTGTCTAACTACATTGCTTATATGTTTATCTTGTTATTTTGGTCTTTTCGTCTTTCTTAATACCTTTTTATATTTATCTATCTATTTCACAGCCTTACTATCTATATTTCTTATATCTGTTTATATATCGTCTATACAGCAGGAGATGAAATATAACTAAATGATTTATGTGAATTCATCGCATTTCAATTATCTATAAAATATTCGTAATATAGAGTGCCCCCTCCCCCTAAAAAAAGGCCCTATCCCTTAAAAAGATAAACCTATTTATGTTTTTCTTTTTTTTTAACGCCAAAGCCGTAACTATTCACCTGCATTCCTCCCTCTTCAGAAAATGGCAGATGGCGGTCTCACAAATCTACAAAAACAAAATTCGGATAAACAACGAATTTTCTGTGAGATGTTTTATCGGTCTTGCTATCACTAAAATGTAATAGAAGAATTCTGTTTTTTTTTCAGAGTTGTATTGCAGACTAGGTTTTTCAGAATTGTATTGCAGACTAGGTTTTTCAGAGTTTTATTGCAGACTAGGTTTTTCAGAGTTGTATTGCAGACTAAGTTTTCAGAGTTGTATTGCAGACTAGGATTTCAGAGTTGTATTGCAGACTAGGTTTTTCAGAGTTGTATTGCAGACTAGGTTTTACAGAACTGTATTGCAGACTAGGTTTTACAGAACTGTATTGCAGACTAGGTTTTTCAGAGTTGTATTGCAGACTAGGTTTTTCAGAGTTTTATTGCAGACTAGGTTTTTCAGAGTTGTATTGCAGACTAGGTTTTTCAGAGTTGTATTGCAGACTAGGTTTTTCAGAGTTGTATTGCAGACTAGGTTTTTCAGAACTGTATTGCAGACTAGGTTTTACAGAACTGTATTGCAGACTTGGTTTTCAGAGTTGTATTGCAGACTAGGTTTTCAGAGTTGTATTGCAGACTGGGTTTTTCAGAGTTGTATTGCAGACTGGGTTTTACAGAACTGTATTGCAGACTTGGTTTTACAGAACTGTATTGCAGACTTGGTTTTCAGAGTTGTATTGCGGACTTGGTTTTCAGAGTTGTATTGCAGACTTGGTTTTCAGAGTTGTATTGCAGACTAAGTTTTCAGAGTTGTATTGCAGACTGGGTTTTTCAGAGTTGTATTGCAGACTGGGTTTTACAGAACTGTATTGCAGACTTGGTTTTACAGAACTGTATTGCAGACTTGGTTTTCAGAGTTGTATTACAGACTAGGTTTTTCAGAGTTGTATTGCAGACTGGGTTTTACAGAATTGTATTCCAGACTAGGTTTTACAGAACTGTATTCCAGACTAGGTTTTACAGAACTGTATTGCAGACTAGGTTTTTCAGAGTTGTATTGCAGACTAGGTTTTCAGAGTTGTATTGCAGACTAGGTTTTACAGAACTGTACTGCAGACTAGGTTTTTCAGAGTTGTATTGCAGACTAGGTTTTCAGAGTTGTATTCCAGACTAGGTTTTACAGAACTGTATTGCAGACTAGGTTTTACAGAACTGTATTGCAAGCTAGGTTCAGAGTTATGTGCAGACTAGGTTTTCAGAGTTGTATTGCAGACTAGGTTTTTCAGAGTTGTATTGCAGACTAGGTTTTACAGAACTGTATTCCAGACTAGGTTTTACAGAACTGTATTGCAGACTAGGTTTTTCAGAGTTGTATTGCAGACTAGGTTTTCAGAGTTGTATTGCAGACTAGGTTTTCAGAGTTGTATTGCAGACTAGGTTTTACAGAACTGTATTGCAGACTAGGTTTTCAGAGTTGTATTGCAGACTAGGTTTTCAGAGTTGTATTGCAGACTAGGTTTTTCAGAGTTGTATTGCAGACTAGGTTTTCAGACTTGTATTGCAGACTAGGTTTTTCAGAGTTGTATTGCAGACTAGGTTTTTCAGAGTTGTATTGCAGACTAGGTTTTTCAGAGTTGTATTGCAGACTAGGTTTTTCAGAGTTGTATTGCAGACTGGGTTTTTCAGAGTTGTATTGCAGACTAGGTTTTCAGAGTTATGTGCAGACTAGGTTTTCAGAGTTGTATTGCAGACTAGGTTTTTCAGAGTTGTATTGCAGACTAGGTTTTCAGAGTTGTATTGCAGACTAGGTTTTTCAGAGTTGTATTGCAGACTAGGTTTTTCAGAGTTGTATTGCAGACTAGGTTTTTCAGAGTTGTATTGCAGACTAGGTTTTCAGAGTTGTATTGCAGACTAGGTTTTTCAGAGTTGTATTGCAGACTTGGTTTTACAGAACTGTATTGCAGACTAGGTTTTCAGAGTTGTATTGGAGACTAGGTTTTTCAGAGTTGTATTGCAGACTGGGTTTTACAGAACTGTATTGCAGCCTAGGTTTTTTCAGAGTTGTATTGTAGACTAGATTTTCTGAGTTGTAGTGCAGACTAGGTTTTTCAGAGTTGTATTGCAGACTAGGTTTTTCAGAGTTGTATTGCAGACTAGGTTTTTCAGAACTGTATTGCAGACTAGGTTTTCAGAGTTGTATTGCAGACTAGGTTTTCAGACTTGTATTGCAGACTGGGTTTTTCAGAGTTGTATTGCAGACTAGGTTTTCAGAGTTGTATTGCAGACTAGGTTTTTCAGAGTTGTATTGCAGACTTGGTTTTTCAGAGTTGTATTGCAGACTAGGTTTTCAGAGTTGTATTGCAGACTAGGTTTTTCAGAGTTGTATTGCAGACTAGGTTTTCAGAGTTGTATTGCAGACTAGGTTTTTCAGAGTTGTATTGCAGACTAGGTTTTCAGAGTTGTATTGCAGACTAGGTTTTTCAGAGTTGTATTGCAGACTAGGTTTTCAGAGTTGTATTACAGACTAGGTTTTCAGAGTTGTATTGCAGACTAGGTTTTCAGAGCTGTATTGCAGACTGGGTTTTTCAGAGTTGTATTGCAGACTAGATTTTTCAGAGTTGTATTGCAGACTAGATTTTTCAGAGTTGTATTGCAGACTAGTTTTTTTCAGAGTTGTATTGCAGACTAGGTTTTCAGAGTTGTATTGCAGACTAGGTTTTTCAGAGTTGTATTGCAGACTAGGTTTTCAGAGTTGTATTGCAGACTAGGTTTTTCAGAGTTGTATTGCAGACTAGGTTTTCAGAGTTGTATTGCAGACTAGGTTTTACAGAACTGTATTGCAGACTAGGTTTTTCAGAGTTGTATTGCAGACTGGGTTTTTCAGAGTTGTATTGCAGACTAGATTTTCAAAGTTGTATTGCAGACTAGGTTTTACAGAACTGTATTGCAGACTAGGTTTTTCAGAGTTGTATTGCAGACTGGGTTTTTCAGAGTTGTATTGCAGACTAGGTTTTCAGAGTTGTATTGCAGACTAGGTTTTCAGAGTTGTATTGCAGACTAGGTTTTTCAGAGTTGTATTGCAGACTGGGTTTTTCAGAGTTGTATTGCAGACTAGGTTTTCAGAGTTGTATTGCAGACTAGGTTTTCAGAGTTGTATTGCAGACTAGGTTTTTCAGAGTTGTATTGCAGACTAGGTTTTCAGAGTTGTATTGCAGACTAGGTTTTCAGAGTTGTATTGCAGACTTGGTTTTTCAGACTTTTATTGCAGACTAGTTTTTTCAGAGTTGTATTGCAGACTAGGAAAAAAAAAGTTTATAGAGGTTTTCATGCAGCTCAGAAGTGTCGACGGCTGACCAGGTCAAGGAAAGAGAAATCACTGGGAAGACTTTGGACAAGATGGAAATATTAAGATTATTTTTAATTAAGCTGAATTTCACTGGAGGAATATTTTGATATCTTTGGAAAAAATACAAAATACAAAGTATTGTGGGGAAGTGAGAAACCCTCAGAAGGTGCAGAGAAACTTCTTTGTTCAGATATTTGCACTCTCTGTTCTTTTTTTTCTTTTTTCTTTTTTTTATATCAAAATGTTCTTGGGGGAACTAATCTCAGTCTCCATCTCTCAAGGGCCCGTTATGGTTCCAACAATACGGGGCAAGTGCACACACCTCAGATCTGTCTCGTGTCTGACAAGAAGAAACGGGAGAGACAAGAGACAGACCTAGAGTGGGATTCCCACATCCCCGATCCCTCACTAGAATCCCCACCTGGAGGGATCTGTATGCCAGCAGACCACAGCTAAGTCTGTATGTCAGGTTTAATGGCATACTTGTAAATGGAGTTAAACGGAGGGCGTTCGGAATAGCTACTGTAAATCCGGATAGAAAACCCTAGTTTGGTCAAAGTGTTTGGTTTGATTATTGCTAATGGAATGAAGTTTGTTTTGCTACCATGTTTGTATGATTTTAATTAATAAGATATGGTTAAGATATGAGGGTTTGCGCTGGGTATCTTTTCCTCTATCTCTCTTACTCTGTAGGCTCACGAAAGTGCATCTGTTAGTGTATATGTGTTATTGAGAGCGTGAATTTGGTTTAAGATTAATTAAGAGATTGGGGGAGAGTGAGTGAGATAAGAAGAGAAAGGATAGGAGAAATCGCAGAGAGTCTGCATCTGCACATACTCTTCTAACATTTCTTCCGATCTTAAAATAAAAAAATAAAAAATAAATGAAATAAAAAAAACACTCACCAAGAACCCCGAGCCAATTCATTATCATCCAATCCCGATCATATATACGAACGGAAAGAAGGAGGAAGAGAATAAATGAATAAATTGATGAAGAGAGAGAGGATAAGTTAATCAATCAATCAATCAAAATGAATAAATTGATAAAGAGAGAGAAAGGGGAGAAGACTCGAATATTAAAGATTAAGAATTAATGTTTAAATATGAGGTAGAAAGGGAAATGGATTTCAACCATTAGCTTGATGAGGTACAGTACCAAGCATCCACGCACATTCCTGAAGGGCTGAATAACAATCATTCGTTATTATTATTATAACATATAAGATCACTATTTCTTTCTGAAA